>JAXQQM020068535.1:0-75819 GCA_034641835.2 Pinus albicaulis
ACGTGAAGCTCGGTTACACTTTTGTGAGAATCGGGGGCAAAAAATATTTTTCGGCAATAGTTCGGCCGAACATTTTATAAAGTTCGGCCGAACTTTATAATAGTTCGGCCGAACTGTCTTAGCACGTTCGGCCGAACTTTTGAGTCCGTTTAGATTGACGGCACAGTGACGGCGCAGCAAACAGAATTTTTGCCGGAGTTTTGGAAAACCGGCAATGGTAGTTCGGCCGAACTCAGTTGAAAGTTCGGCCGAACTCAGTTAGAAGTTCGGCCGAACTATGAGTTCGGCCGAACTTTGAAGTTCGGCCGAACTACATTTTTATAAATAAATCGCCCGCGAAAGGATTTAGTTTACTGTTTTCATTGTTTTCGCGCGACTTTTTCTGTTCTGTTGGTGGTCGAGGTTCTGCTGGTTCTGTTGGTGGTCGAGGTTCTGCTGGTCGTCACGTCCAGAAGAACGGCAGCGTATGTTCTGTTACGTCCGGACCATTTTTGAATGTTTTTAGCTTACGGGGATTTCTATTGCAAAAGCTGACGTTCTTCTATCTCATGTCTGTTACAGGTTCTTCTTGGTTCTTGTTACAGGTTCTTGGGCGAGTTGCTGGTCGAGGTTCTGCTGGTTGAGGTTCTGCTGGTCTGATTGCGCATCTGGTCGAGGTTCTGCTGGTCGTTGTTAGGGGCGCCACCATTAAAATCTGCCGGGTACGTTCTGTTACGTCCGCCATCGTTAAAATCTGCGGGTATGTTCTGTTACGTCCGCCATGTCTACGCTTAACACATTAATATATTATTAATTTAAATTTTAACAAAAACGTTTAAATTTTACAATAATTTTCTTTGTAGTATCCCTTCACTTATTATAACATTAATAAAATATTTTTACAGCTAAATTTTTTTTTTTTTTCCACTGGAAAAATCCGTAATTTTCATTATTAAGGAAAATTACATATTGTAGATGCTTTTACACATATGCCGATGTTCACTTTGTACATTGTACCCTTTGCAAAAAGATTCTGTATGAGTTTTCAGTTCAGATTTGCCATGCAGGGCATTCTGTTGAGCTGTTACAGTATGCCTTTTCGGCAATACATCTTACTGTTCAACAAAAATATGTTAAGCTTATCAAAATTTCATCTGTCATATACATGCAAAAAACTTTAGATTGTTTGATGACCCGGTGTAGTCTGGTATCCCGGGTCTATGTATGGACGGTGATAATATTTGTGTTCCTGCTGGCCTTGAATTTCTGTGATCTCCCAAATACCTTTGTCCATCAACGCAGCCTCCTTGGATAATTTGTCAGCACCTTTGTTATGTTCCCTGTAGATATGAGAACATGTAATATTGTTAAAACTATGACTTTTAAAGATTACAATGGAGATTATTTTGTTTATCAGATGTTCAAATTGAATATCCTTTCATTCATCAACCTTATATGATTTTTTTTTTTTTTTTTGAGAATTCAGGTTAAAGGAAGCAATGTTAATATTCTACAAACCCATACCATATGAATTCATTTTTTTAGAACTGCAACAGCCACCCAGTTAAAGGAAGCAATGTTATTCTACAAATCAATACTTAACAACAAATAAGATAAAGATTGTGATGGCAAACGAAACATTCGTAAATATTGAGCAACAAATAAACAGATACGTAGATCCTACTCCTGAACATGTATTTCAATCATAAGCAAGCATTATCATTAGCAATACCCAAAACAAGACAGTAGAACAATCCTCAAAAGATTAATTTTCATCCACTAAAGAGCAACCCTCTTACCTACCACGTAGTTTATATTTTGTTAAATTAAATATCAAATGTTGTTATTATAGAAGATATGAACATTGTCAATTTCATAGTAGGATTAAGTAAATGATTAGTTTGTTGGAAAGTAATAGATTTTGGTTTGGTTTAGATAGGAATTATAAAAACCATATTATAGGAAATTAATTTAACTTTTTCTAAATTGTATGAACCATTGTAGTGTTTGTAGAAGTTAAATTTAACTTATCCTTGTTGTGTATTTGAAAAAATAATTGGATCATAAAAAGTTCAATGATTTATTCTCTATCATGTTTTCAATTGATTTGACCCTAGTCAATATGGTATTATTCTTTATCACAAAACTAGAAACTCCACTAATGGGGAACTCTATTACTTTATTCCTTTTTGCGTTTCTTTTCTCTTAGTATTAGCCTTAAACGTTGATTTTTGTTAGATAGATATGATATGATTTTATTTTATTTTTCTTTAAGAACCAAAACTTTGGAATTTCTCCAGCACTTCATATAGTTTATCTCATTTCTAGGGCCTTCTAAATACTTATTTTGAATGAAGAAGCATGCTAAATGCCTTTCTTTTTAGGGCTTTTTAAATACTTATTTTGAATGAAGAAGCATGCTAAATGGCTTTCTTTCTTTAAAAGCATGTGCATATACACGTTTTCTTAATGTAAAGTGTGTATACATTATGTCTACATTTCCATTTTTGATTGAGAGTTAATTGCTTAGCATATATTGTGCAAGTGTACTTCAGAAGTATAAGAACCTGGATTGACATTTAATGCAAGTAATTTATCTCACAATTTATTTACCCATTAGGATGCTTTGACCTAGTAACTTGAGAGATGAAAAAGATCCTATCACATTAACATGAGGATCCATTTTCACAATGAACATTAGGAAAAGACAATATTCATTGCAGTTGGTAATATAGTCAACTAGTAGACTATTCAATTATTAACAAAGTTGATGAAAAAATGCGAGGAATTTAAGGTTGCATTTCAATTTTGAAAATTTTCTACAATAATTTTTGTAGGATAATTTGTTAATGCAAGTTTCCATAGTTATTTATAATTTTTATTTTAATAGAAAGAGCCTTCAACCAAAAATACCCAAGGTTAGTCCCGCGTGTGCCCTTTGAGACACATTAGGTCATCCCACCAATTCATGCCCCATGCTTCATGAGTTGAAGGGTATCCTTCATACCTCTTAAGCACCCCCATTTCTCCCCACTCCATCATGTGATGTTGCCACCTCATCACGTAATAAGGGTTTAAGAACCAACGACCTCTTGTCTATTTATGTGAAACACAAACATTATACACAACATTGTCTCAATCTCCGACGATATCAAGATGTGTTGGTCACCATACATCATGCCTCAATAGTAGCACCACCACTTACACCAACCTCATATGTTGATGATTCCTCTTCCACCATTTATTATGTCATGAACTCGGTTAATTAGTATTTGGCATGCCCTTGAGTGCTCTATGTTAAAGACACTCATCTCATCTATATGTGTCCTTTACTCATCAAATACCATCATCATTGCATGCATCAAGTGACATATCCCCCTCATCAAGATCCCAATCCGCCTAATTTTGGATGCTCCTCATACACTAAGTACCTTGACCATATCAATGGAATGCCCAACTCCTAGCATGGTTCCCACCACACCAACACACCTATTGGAGATTCAAACGACCTCACCACTTAGAAAATGATACGAAATTATTTCACCCCCTTGTACTAGAACAATACATAGAAAGAATAACATAATTAATAGAAGAGATACAAATATGAATTAGAGAAAGGCATGGATCACATATTAAAGGAAATAATAGAGCTCATGTACAAATTTCCATATTTGTTGCATTTATGTGTGTCTAACATAACTCTACTTTCAACATCTTGCTTCATGCAACATGCACCATACTTTGAATTTGCAAAGACCCAGGAATTCTCCACCCCCCATTAAAATGACCTTACAAGTTGATTCTTTTAGTTTTTTCACTCTATAAGCATCAACGTACGATTATTCATGATGGAGAATCTCTAGCGCTTTCCCTTGTTAATATATTTAACAAGGGAAAGCGCTAGATATTCTCCGTCATGCATAATCGTACGTTGGATTTGGTGATAATTGTCTCCATATTTTGGCTTTCTGACCCCGAAAAACATAATTATTTTAGAAGGGAGGGAAGGAGGGATGATCACATTGACTTGCTTGATGACATGTCTATGAAGATTAACTACCTCGAGAACTATTTTTTTGCGTAGGGAAAGAGACACATTCCCATGTCTGAGCATGAAAACGTTCTTTGATATTGTTAATGCCTTTAGTGTTTACTTCTACAAGTTCTATAGGCAGAGTCTGTAAAGGGCCAGGTAGCCTCTAGATCTCATCTTTTATGAAAGGTGACATATCTAGTAAATGCCCCTGGAGTCAATCTCTGGAATGGATCTAAATAGAAGTTCTGAACATTTTAATATCCGTAAAACACAACAACTTTAAAGTAAACTATGTACATGTTCCATTCATCATGAACACAAACCTCACAAGCCTCCTTGGCTTTGGAGCATTTTCCATGTTTTCCATAACCAAGACCCAAATAATTAGGCCTTTCTTGAAGAACATTTGGCTCAACTATGCCCTTCTTAAAGAACATTTGGCTCAACTATGCCTTGTACATGCTTGCCTTTAAAACCCTTTACTTTCATAGCACATTTTCATCAAAAATTTGGACCTTGTTCCTCTAATGTCTCTAATGTCTCTCAAAAGCACGTACACATTCATTTTCAGAGAAATTGAAGGTACTCTAATGTCTCTAATGTCTCTCAAAAGCACGTACACATTCATTTTCAGAGGAAATTGAAGGTAGAAACCAATCTAGCTAATTCTTCTAACTAACCTTGACTAAAATGAGCTAAATTGTACTTTGATACGAACTTTCATTAATTGGTTTTCTTTGAGTATTGAAATCATTTCCATAGGTTAATTTCCATTTTTGATTGAGAGTTAATTGATTAGCATATATTGTGCAAGTGTACTTCAGAAGTATAAGAACCTGGATTGACATTTAATGCTTGTAATTTATCTCACAATTAATTTACCCATTAGGATGCTTTGACCTAGTAGCTTGAGAGATGAAAAAGATCCTATCACATTAATGTGAGGATCCATTTTCACAATGAACATTAGGAAAAGACAATATTCATTGCAGTTGGTAATATAGTCAACTAGTAGACTATTCAATTATTAACAAAGTTGATGAAAGAATGCAAGGAATTTAAGGTTGCATTTCAATTTTGAAAATTTTCTACAATAATTTTTGTAGGATAATTTGTTAATGCAAGTTTCCATAGTTATTTATAATTTTTATTTTAGAAAGAACCTTCAACCAAAAATACCCAAGGTTAGTCCCCCTTGTGCCCTTTGAGACACATTAGGTCATCCCACCAATTCATGCCCCATGCTTCATGAGTTGAAGAGTATCCTTCATACCCCTTAAGCACCCCCATTTCTCCCCACTCCATCATGTGATGTTGCCACCTCATCACGTAATAAGGGTTTAAGAACCAACGACCTCTTGTGTATTTATGTGAAACACAAACATTATACACAACATTGTCTCAATCTCCGACGATATCAAGATGTGTTGGTCACCATACATCATGCCTCAATAGTAGCACCACCACTTACACCAACCTCATATGTTGATGATTCCACTTCCACCATTTATTATGTCACGAACTTGGTTAATTAGTATTTGGCATGCCCTTGAGTGCTCTATGTTAAAGACACTCATCTCATCTATATGTGTCCTCTACTCATCAAATACCATCATCACTGCATGCATCAAGTGACATATCCCCCTCATCAAGATCCCAATCCACCTAATTTTGGATGCTCCTCATACACTAAGTACCTTGACCATATCAATGGAATGCCCAACTCCTAGCATGGTTCCCACCACACCAACACAACTATTGGAGATTCAAACGACCTCACCTCTTAGAAAATGATAAGAAATTATTTCACCCCCTTGTACTAGAACAATACATAGAAAGAATAACATATAATTAATAGAAGAGATAAAAATATGAATTAGAGAAAGGCATGGATCACATATTAAAGGAAATGTAAGCCAACCTAGAAAGAAACGAACTCTTCGCTCCCACTTCAAATAATTTTTAAGAGTAAACAATGAAAACAACAAATTGATCTATGTACTAGATGTACAACATTCAACCATACCTATATAAAGAGTGTACAATGAAATTAATGTTGGTTTACTTCAACACTTGGAAAATATCTTGTTTCTATCCCATTTGTGGAAGTTATGCAAATATGAAATAAAGATATGAGGTTATGAAGTTCTTAAATTTGATGAAGTAGATGACCCTACTTTTGAGGATTATCCTATAGAGTTATAAAAGATGAATCAAGGGAATAAAAATGTAATTCATAAACATTTTCATATATTCCTACTAATAAATAAAATATTATTACACAACTATATGCTATATTTAGGAGAAACAACTGATGTAATTCCTTTGAAAGTGATGAAATAATTAGGCCTTACAACAACTAGGGCATATAGAAATGTATGTGCTATGGATCCTATGAAAATCGGGATGGGTAGAGTAATAAATACACATGTTTTGAAATTTTTTGAGGAGTAACTCAAAGCATGCATATATACAAAATGAAGTGGCTACTCTCTTCATATTCCATGAGGGACTATTGTTCTTCCTAAATACTATTCATATCATGTACCTCTGAATTATTTCTAGTGAAATTAAATGGCTTGAAATTAAATTTCCTAAAGCCTATTGAAATTTCTCCTTCAAAATAAGGATGCACTCCCATTTGATTCTCACAGATAGGTTGTAATCATGAGGCTCTCGCTCAAGAGTGGACCTTCACAAAATCTTGTGACATCTTGTCACAAACAAAACCATCAAGCTGAAAACACATCATTTTCTCCTTCAAAGAAAAAAAAATTCACATCATGTGAATATGTCCATGTACTCTTACATATTGGTGTACAAAACCATCAACCAAACAAGTTGACAAAACATGCCTCTTCAAACAACTGACTCTGAAGAGAAATAATAGAGCTCATGTACTTTCAACATCTTGCTTCATGCAACATGCACTGGATACTTTGAATTTGCAAAGAAATTAATGAAACATCAAAATACATGCTAGGCCTTAATTGGATAAGAAATCTAACCATTTGTCGGCAAACCATTTCAATGGCGCTTCTTTTTCTTTCAACTATGTTGAATTTAGTTTTTAGTTATATTTTTAATTTTGGAGAAAATAACTATTTATTTCATGTGTAATTAGATTAGTGATTTCATGTGTTAGGGTTGTGGATTCAGGCATTGAAACAACACTATTATATTTCAAATTTAAAAATGATGGTTTGAGTCTTAGGTAGCTTAGAATCCTACTTGTTTTCAAAATAAGGATGCACTCCCATTTGATTCTCACGGATAGGTTGTAATCATGAGGCTCTCGCTAAAGAGTGGACCTACGCAAAATCTTGTGATGTCTTGTCACAAGCAAAACCATCAAACTGAAAACACATCATTTTTCTCCTTCAAAGAAAAAGAAAATTCACATCATGTGAATATGTCCATGTACTCTTACATATTGGTGTACAAAACCATCAACCAAACACAAGTTGACAAAACATGCCTCTTCAAACAACTGACTCTTAGCTCAAATAATAGAGCTCATGTACTTTCAACATCTTGCTTCATGCAACATGCACCATACTTTGAATTTGCAAAGAAATTCACGAAACATCAAAATACATGCTACGCCTTAATTGGATAAGAAATCTAACCATTTTTCAGCAAACCATTTCAATGGTGCTTCTTTTTCTTTCAACTATGTTGAATTGAGTTTTTAGTTATATTTTTAATTTTGGAGAAAATAACTATTTATTTCATGTGTAATTAGATCAGTGATTTCATGTGTTAGGGTTGTGGATTCAGGCATTGAAACAACACCATTATATTTCAAATTTAAAAATGATGGTTTGAGTCCTAGGTAGCTTAGAATCCTACTTGTTTTCAAAATGAGGATGCACTCCCATTTGATTTTCACGGATAGGTTGTAATCATGAGGCTCTCGCTCAAGAGTGGACCTTCGCAAAATCTTGTGATGTCTTGTCACAAACAAAACCATCAAATTGAAAACACATCATTTTTCTCCTTCAAAGAAAAAAAAAATTCATATCATGTGAATATGTCCATGTACTCTTACATATTGGTGTACAAAACCATCAACCAAACACAAGTTGACAAAACATGCCTTTTCAAACAACTGACTCTTAAGTCAAATAATAGAGCTCATGTACAAATTTCCATATTTGTTGCATTTATGTGTGTCTAACATAACTCTACTTTCAACATCTTGCTTCATGCAACATGCACCATACTTTGAATTTGCAAAGACCCGGGAATTCTCCACCCCCCATTAAAATGACCCTACAAGTTGATTCTTTTAGTTTTTTCACTCTATAAGCATCAACGTACGATTATGCATGATGGAGAATCTCTAGCGCTTTCCCTTGTTAATATATTTAACAAGGGAAAGCGCTAGATATTCTCCATCATGCATAATCGTACGTTGGATTTGGTGATAATTGTCTCCATATTTTGGCTTTATGACCCCGAAAAACATAATTATTTTAGAAGGGAGGGAAGGAGGGATGATCACATTGACTTGCTTGATGACATGTTTATGAAGATTAACTACCTCAAGAACTATTTTTTTGCGTAGGGAAAGAGACACATTCCCATGTCTGAGCATGAAAACGTTCTTTGATATTGTTAATGCCTCTAGTGTTTGCTTCTACAAGTTCTATAGGCAGAGTCTGTAAAGGGCCAGGTAGCCTCTGGATCTCATCTTTTATGAAAGGTGACATATCTAGTAAATGCCCCTGCAGTCAATCTCTGGAATGGATCTAAATAGAATTTCTTCATTTTAATATCCGTAAAACACAACAACTTTAAAGTAAACTATGTACATGTTCCATTCATCATGAACACAGACCTCACAAGCCTCCTTGGCTTTGGAGCATTTTCCATGTTTCCCATAACCAAGACCCAAATAATTAGGCCCTTCTTGAAGAACATTTGGCTCAACTATGCCTTGTACATGCTTGCCTTTAAAACCCTTTACTTTCATAGGACATTTTCATCATAAATTTGGACCTTATTCCTCTAATGTCTCTCAAAAGAACTTACACATTCATTTTAAGAGGAAATTGAAGGTACTCTAATGTCTCTAATGTCTCTCAAAAGCACGTACACATTCATTTTTAGAGGAAATTGAAGGTAGAAACCAATAGCTAATTCTTCCAACTAACCTTGACTAAAATGAGCTAAATTGTACTTTGATACGAACTTGATTTAAATTGTCCACCCCACATTAGGCACCAATGATTATAACCTTTAATGGGCTAGCACTGGTTTGTAATCATCTCAAAATGACTTAGTAGATGAAAAATTACTATGTTTGTAGTCATCGTTTCACAACATCTACATATGACTCTTCTACACATTATATGATTGAATTTATGGTAGGTCATCCCTTCTGTCTAGACCATGATTGATTGTGACATTAGGTGAATAAAGGAAATTTGATAAGGAAGGAACACTAAGTTTATTCTCCTCCACCTACTCCATATTTAGTGATTGCCTATTTTTTCTCTTCCAACATTTTATTTTGGAAATTCATTTTGGTAGTTAATTCTACTAATAGTCACAACACACCTGGAAGTCAAAGAAATTGTTATATACACCACTAAACTCAATTAACATTGTTTGTTATTGGGCTTTACAATAACAAACAACGTAGAGTTCATTAATGTATTAGTGTATATAATAATTATATGTATAGTGGTGTGGCTATCGATAATATTAGCTGCTAATGAATTTCGAGAATAGAAAGTTGGAAGTGGAAAATTGAGAAATCACTAGCTATGGGGCGGATGGAGGAGGACAAGCTAGAAACTATCTTCTGCTTATAAATTGTATTTTATTCACCTGTTGTCACAATCATTCATGGGATAGGTAGAGAGGATGACATTTCCAAAATTCATGCATATAATATGTAGAAGGGGTCATGTATGAGATGGTGTGAAGTGATGATGATTGACATGGTAAATTTTCATCTGCCAAGTCATTTTTAGATGATGATGAAAAACCAATATTAGCCATTTTAAGGTTATAATCATTAACAATAAATATGGGGAAGGAAATTCAAATGTCTCATCATGGAAATTATAAAAATTGTAAGGATGGGGTTATAAGTGTTATGGAAATTCTAAGTGCCAAATTCTAAGGAACAAGCCATATATTTGCTTCTCAAAAACTCTATTCAAGATATACTCTTAAAAAACCAAGTACAAATTTTAGTAATCCTAGAATCATGCTTTACATAAGGTAAAATTTGGGAACTCATGACTTGTACTATAAATAAAAAAACATTTACACTTACCAAAAAATATATGATAAAAATTGCCAAACTACATTTAAGCTTAAGCTTAAGGGGATATAATCATTCTTGCCTTCCATATAGATAATGAAAATGATTGTTCTAAGTCTCATGTTGCTTCTCATGTTATTTTATAAACCTTGGTTGGAAAGAAAAATAGGAGGGCTGAAATGTAAGAAATATAGAACATATTGGATTTAACATCCCCAAATTGGATTTTACTCTGAGGTATTGATTTTTTGACATCTATTTTGTGAATGTTGACCAATAGATATACATCATGGAGGATGAAAGACGAAGATCAACCGAATCCCATATGGAGTCTCGGGGATCGGAGGATGTTCACGGTATTTAAATATAATCTTAAATCTACATACATGTGTGTACATATGGAATTGATTTTTTACTAACTTTGTGAGTGAAATTAGTTGTTAACAAGTTTCATATTTTAATTTTTAGGAGGCAAGAGGAGAAGGCTTTCTACTCCATCCATGGAGCGTGGCCAAGGTTCAACCGGTCGAGGTATGCCTGGTAGCAGGTTGGGGGAAGGGGTGATATTTATTCCCCCGAAGGCCAGCAATCAACGGCTGCTGGTTTTCAACAGGGGCACTGTGGGTCTGGTTCTCAGCAGCGTCATTCTGGGGTTGGTTCTCAGCAGGGTCATGTTGGAGATGATGTTAACCAACAACATCAAGGTTGCCATCAATTTCAATATTTTTTCATTAAATTTTTACAACTTTTTTTACACATGTTTTTTCTAATATATGAAATTATATATATATTGATGCGGAGGCTCAAAATGTTCGAGCCAGTGGTCAAAAAAGACGCAGGGCAGCGCGCTACATTGAAGAAGAAGGCTGTCAACCTAGCACAACTTATCCGGCTGAGATTACTGATATACCATGGGAAACGAACACGGCGGAATGCAACTTACAAAGGTGTCAAAGCCTTTATGCAAAATTGCAGAGAGATCTCCAGGATTTGACTCTACCTGCTGAGAGTAGACAGAGCCTAGAGATCGTTACACATTCATTGAGTGAAATGGTAAAAGTGTACAAAGATTTGGGGCCAACCACTGATTCATTTGTAGAAGTGATGAGAAAGAGAGGAGAAACAGTGATAGGTCCCGATAAATGGCAGGACATAAAAAAAAGAGTTTCAAGAAATGATGCTAAGTCAATGTTTAATTACAAGGAAGGGCTAAAAAGAAAGATGTTGAAGGTGCAGTATTTCAAGCACCCAGACAAAGCAAAATATTTGTATAGTCGACATCTTGCAGCCTTTGGAAGGCTTCCATGGAACGATGAGGTTCCTCTTTATTTTGCACGAATGTTTTATGCAGAATTTTTTTTGGGTATGAAACCCGACTACAATGATCTTCCTTCAGAATTTTTTGGCCCGGGGAGAGGTCGATTATGTCAACGTAAGGGCGCTAAGCGAGATGTGGAGTTGCCTCGCCCTGAGCCGCCATTGGTGAGTCGACCGTCTCGAGTCGAAACCCTGTGATCAGAGATGGATGCGACTTCTCAAATAATTCGTGAAGTAAGAGATGTTATGATCGAAAATGTTCATAGCGGATTGAGTGGAGTCAATATTGGCTTAAATAGACTAAGAGCACGTGAACATGCACGTGCCAATTTTGTTTATTATACAGATGAGGAGATTTACAACATGAATGTTGAAGATCTCCGAACATACGCAATAAATTGTCACAATGGTCTGCAAGACCTAATTTTTCATGAGGAAGAGGGCACCGGAACGGTATGTGTTAGTGACTTTAGGGTTTGAAATTATATTTACATATACGTGTACAATTTGTAATAAATACATGTGTATGTACACATGTATACATTTATTTGTATGTGTACATTAATCTAACAAAAATGTATGATTATATGTTAAAACACCATTTGCAGTTCTCGGGCATGATGCGTGATGAAAATGTTAATATTACGTTCGGGACCTCTGGCTCAAACGATGCAGCTGGGTCTGGCCATCATGATATGTTGGCACATGTATGTTAGTGTTTTTTAAGTGACTCTAAAATAAATAATTGTTGCCACCATGTACATGTATGTATATATATAATTCGATAAAATGTTTTAACAGGTACCGATTCCGTCTGATGTTTTTGGGATGGCGGTACCTTCTTCTTCTTTAGGAGATATACCTTCTACTTCATTGGGAGATGTACAAGTATGGACAATTTTTCACAAGTTCAAAATTTATGTTACCTCAAACAGTTCCATTAAAAATTGAGATATATAGAGAGAGATCTATATTTTGAGTTATTTAAAATTTTTTGAATTTAGGTTCGTATAGAAGATTTTTTTAATCCGAGGACTTTAGCGACGGAGATAGGAACATCCAAAGCATTTGAAGAAGTTGTCTTTAGTTCTTTTTTTTAATATTATTGTTCAAATAAGTTTATATATGTAGACGTGCATTTTCATTTGAAATTTTTTAATTTATATAAATTATTTATGTATATATATATATATTTATATATAAATTATTTATGTATATATATATATATTTATATTTAACTGTACATGTATATTGTACAGGTTACCACTGGAGTTGTTTCTATGGCAGATCCTGTCCATCAAATGGAGAGGAAACCTTACGAGGTATTGCGTGATTTTTTTGTTATATATTTTGTTTTTTACATGAAGTTCTAGATATATATGTTCTCATTCATTTTTAAAACTTCAAATTTTAATGTTTAAGTACATGTGCATTGTGTATGTAGGTTTTCCCTTTACAAGATAGCGAGCTAATCGAGACCCGGAGGCTAGATCCTCCATTTGACAGACAAGATATACAGTAGATTTGATTTTATTTCAAAATTTAGATGGTTTTAAAATTTGTTAAACTTCATACAGTTTGATACTTGAGTGAGATTTACAATTTTTGGACATATTTTATTACAATGTTTTTTGGACATATTTTTGGACATATGTTAAATGTTTTTGTTGGATAGTTGAATTATAATTGGCATGGCATGTGATATTTAATGTTAAATGTTTTTGTTAGATAGTTGAATTATAATTGGCATGGCATGTGATATTTAATGTTAAATTTTTTTGTTAGATAGTTGAATTATAATTGGCATAGCATTTGAAGTTTTTAAAACTACATGAATGATGGAATGTGAACCTACATTTGCACATGTGGTAAATTGAAATGTTACTTGTAACAAGACAATCCCCATTGATTTCATTACATTATATGTTGATTTCTAATTTGATATAATTGCATACATATGATGGTACATTACTTGTAAAGTCATTGGATTAATAACTTGTTCATTGATTTTAGTGTTCTTTGGATGGTTTTAGTACTTTTGGCATGTGAATGTGAAGTAATGTTGTCATTGAATTACATTTGACATTTGATATTTAATGTTAAATATTTTTGTTGGATAGTTGAATTATAATTGGCATGGCATGTGATATTTATTGTTAAATTTTTTTGTTGGATAGTTGAATTATAATTCTAATGGTATCTGAAGTTTTTAAAACTACATGAATGATAGAATGTGAACCTACATTTTCACATGTGGTAAATTTAAATGTTACTTGTAACAAAACAATCTGCATTGATTTCATTATGTAGTATATGTTGATTTCTGATTTGATATAATTGCATCTATGATGGTACATTACTTGTAAAGTCATTGGATTAATAGTGTTCATTGATTTCAGTGTAAGCGCAAAAAATTATTGACAATGTAGAATGATTTTTGTGTTATAATAATTAATCCTAATAATATTGGAGAGCAAGAGAGACTTGAGGTATGGTGTTTACTACAAGAGTTTGAGCTAAATATTTAAATGGTTTATCTATCTTTCATAAAATAGTTTAAGATTGATCACAAGAATTAAGAGAATGTATGGTGTTTACTACAAGAGTTTGAGATAAATATTTAAATGGTTTATCTATCTTTCATAAAATAGTTTAAGATTGATCACAAGAATTAAGAGAATGTCTCGGTCCATCATTGGTATGGTCCATCATAGAATGATCATCCATGTCAATGACTCTTAAGTCTATCTTTCCAAACCATGACCCTACTCTCACATGTGTGCTTTTCATGACACCGGTCGTGCTACTTTTATCCTCGAGTTGACTGCCTTGAAAGCACTCAACTCTTTCTCGATGCTAGCCTTCCTCTTTCTAAGAGATGAAGCTGCCTTTCGACTTAGGAAGCTATGGGTAGCCCCCGTGTCTATCAAAGCAGAGAACTTTTTCCCATGTACGGTTGTAGACATGAATCTCAAGTCCAAAGAACTTTCATCATCATTCCTCCTCCTTGTCTTGCGCCTTACTTTCGCAATCTTCTTCAACATTTCCTCTTCCAATATGTTTTTCGAACTAGCCCTTGGCTTAACAGTGCTTTTCACATATCTCTTCTCATGAAGCTCCATATAACAATTTGATCCTGGGCTTGCTTGAATTGGTTCAAGCTCTTTCTTTTTCGAATTCTATCTAATTGCTCCAATACGACATATATTGACTCCTTCCAAACGAAGTGCACCAATCCTCTTAGTGTGGTCGTCTTCTTTTCCAAGTGTGCCAACACATGCATTTTCTTTCTTCAAACCAATAGGTTTCGGATCAAGAAAGTCGCTCTTGATCTTATCTTCCATGTTCTTGACTTTACCCTGCAACGTGGTGCTTATTTCCTTCAAGTGAGCCCTTTCCATAAAGAGTTCCTGAAGTCTTTGTTCACCTTGTCGTATCTCCATGTCAAGCTTTTCAATTTCAGCGGTTTGTCTAGAAAGTCCATCCTTGGAATTTCTTGGGTGAAAAACCAAGTAGGTTGAACCAACTTTGGTCTAGTGCATTGGAATTCATTAAAGAATTGGTCATTAGCGCTGCTTCAAGCTAGGAGTGAGCATCGTCACCAACCTACATTGAATATTTTACACTCCCTAGGGTGAATGATACTTTAAATTGATTGACAGTCTAAGACTTTCGAATTTTTCCGAATGCCAAATGATCTTGCAAAGTTAGTATTTATAATATTCTAGTAGGTCATTCGGTGACAACTTTTACTGAAAACTTGAAACGACTTTGGCGTGTGATATTTAATTTGTTAAATGTTTTTGTTGCATTGTTGAATTATAATTGGCATGGCTTAACAATGCTTTTCACATATCTCTTCTCATGAAGCTCCATAGAACAATTCGATCCTGGGTCTGCTTGAATTGAAATTATGTTACTTGTAACAAGACAATCCCCATTGATTTCATTGTATATGTTGATTTCTAATTTGATATAATTGCATGTATGATGGTACATTACTTGTAAAGAAATTGGATTAATAGTGTTCATTGATTTTAGTCTAAGCGCAAAAAATTATTGACAACGTAGAACGATTTTTGTGTTATAATAATTAAACCTAATAATATTGGAGAGCAAGAGAGATGAGGTATGGTGTTTACTACAAGAGTTCGAGCAGGTCATTCAGTGACAACTTTTACTGGAAACTTGAAACAAAGAGAATCTATCTTTGGCTAGGACATCATGTAAGATGCTTGACATAAACGGTAAAATTGTACTTAAAAGCTGAGATTCGGGCAAGTGGGGACAACCACTTGTTATCTCGTCCCTTGGAGGCTAGGCCATATGGGGACCGAATCTGACTTTACAAAATAAAGTGAAATAATTTGTACCATATGGTCGGAGAACATATACAAGAACAATTAATATACAAGAACAATTAATTTCATTCTAGAATATATATATCCAATACATATTTAACATTTTTAATCAATGCACATGTATAGAAAAACTACTTTCGGTGGATACTAGAGCACGTGCTTGTACCCAAACAATTTGTAACATCTGCAAACCACAAATAACATAAGCAGTTCAATTTTTAGTTGAGTACTGAAAGGTTTAAAAGATAATAAATTGTTGTCCTGACACTTCACTCAAAAAAATTCTAATGGAATTCCATCCTCAATAATCCGTTCATGATCGGATTTTGACATTTTCCATTTCTTAATTTTTGAATTTTTCTTTGATTGAACTTCTATCAACTTTATGCGTGCTGCACACACCAAGTGACTATATTGACAACTTATGGAATTAGGTTCATAGTCTTCGAAGTAAACAAAGTCTCCACTTTGACGAGTTTGTTTGAAAAAATAACCTTTCGGTATAATAGACCCTTTGTCATAATGAAATCCGTGATCATTATAGTCTTGTAATAATTTCATTTTTTGTTCAGTGCAACGCATCAAATAATACTTCACATTTTCATCGTTGTCAATAGGTGCAATTACAACAAAAACATCTCTTGCACAATAAAATAAATTTAACATTTAATTATGCATATTTAAATTTAAATTTGTAAATCTTTAAATCATTAAAAAGTAATTCAAATGTTACCTTCTCTAACAAGATCAGAAACTCGATCACCATCGGATGATATTGTAGTTTCATCTGATTCCATTTCTTCAATCATTGCAACGGACATTTTTCCCTTTGTATTTAGCTCTGTATGTTTCCAATCGTTCACATACATTTTGTTTTCACAGATGTCATTGGATTTTGTGTTGTCTATGCAAACATCACAAAAACAAGAATATTTTCTTTTATCCAATGCAAACACATTTGTGGACAATTTTGTTTGAATTAAATGCAATTTTCGAGTCCCTTTTATTGTTCCAACTTCATTTCCAATTGATCTATTTACGTCTCCGATTCCAATATGCCAGAAAAACCTTTATATGGAAAATTAGAAAAAGAATTTGTAAATATGATATCAAAATACAATTAAAAATAATCATTGCATGATAAATGTACAATGTTTAAAATTAGATTGCCAATATAAATTAAATTGAATGTACCTTTGCACTTCTCGTGATGGGTTAATCTCATGGCTTAGAGCATTTTTGCACCATTGAACAACTTCTTCAGCGTTTGCAAGTCGGCGTGCAAAGTGGTTCATTTGATATCTTCGAAGTACTCGTTTTATGCATGCTCCTGCACTGTCATGTTCTCCTTTTCCATGGCCAATCTCAAAGAAATTCCAACAATGTTTAATGGAGGTTTTCTTATGAAGACGACACAACCAAAAAAATGATCGTGCAGATTTGAATTGACCTGCGCATCCGTCTGACCATATCCAATGTTCATTGAATGTTATTCCACGATTTTTCAATGAATCATAAAATTTTCCAAAACAATGTTGTACAAAACATGTATCATGTGTACGATCGTCACTGATATAAAAGTGATATTCTTTAATGATATGTCGATTTTCACTCGTACTTTCTATATGATCGACATTTTGTTCAGCATGTCTATATAGAATATGGACGAGCATGGAGACTTGGTCAGAGTGATAGTATTCACTCTGAATTTCTTTTTGTGGAGCAAATGTGTAGTTTTCTGCAAAATCAATCACTAACAAAATGGTTCCTGGTGGAAAAACTTCACGAGATTTTTTTAATTGCAAGTCTTGCCATCGAGCTCTATGGGAATGCATGGTGTATTTGTAAATTTCTGCTTCAAACTTTCTCAAAAAGTCTATTAGAAAAATTTCGTCTTCTCGTAATTCGATTCTTTTAACACTATCTGCACTTTGAATCGATGTACTGGTATATTCGTATCTCTTCCATTTCACTTTCATGTTGGACGATGATTGATCATTTATATCAATACGATATTTGTTTTGAAATTTAGTCAAATTTCCACAATCATCGCATTTTTTACCACCAACACATTTCTTTTTGTAAAATAGTTCATCGCTTTCTCTTTCACATAGAATTTGAGATATGAATTCACGGATAGTGGAAGGAGGTGAATCCTTCCATAATGTTCTACCGAAATCAAGGAATGTGTCATAATATAACTCAAATTCCACATGATAACGGCAACAACAAGTGTCGCGTACGGTGATAGGTTTTACATACCATGGTTTTGTTGAACAAAAGCACTGAGTGAAACTTGAATTTGACGATTCTCTTCTTTGAACTTGTTGAATAACTCTATTTGAGTGGTTTCCAAGAGATGTTTTTCATGTTCTTCGTATTGATTTCGTGCTATTCTTCTTCGCATCACATGTCTTGCGGTGGGTGAAACACGCGAATTGTTCTTCCAATATTCATATATTATTTTTTTAACATCTTCTCCAAGTCTATCTTTGTATGGTTGCCTACAAATAGCTCTACAACAAGCGAGTTCATCATTTACGTCTATTTGCAGTCGAAATTTTCGATGTTTGTGCAGAGTTTTTCGCGAGGTTCCCAGTGCTCGTGCCATAGATGTTAGATTCAAACGGTTCTCTTGAGTACTTGGTGAAACCATTGCTATTTGTATTCCTCTACATATATTTGAAACCTCTTTATCTCTAGATCTCTTAATTGACTCTATAGCACTACTCATATTTTTTATCACCTCTTCTTTCATTTTTTTATCTTTGGTTGATTTTCGAATACCCAATAGTGTCGTCGCTTCTTTTAATTTCCTTGATGATAGGAGACCTTTCAATATTTGAGCTTGAACTATCACTTGCTCAGGTTTGAAAAACGTTTCCAAAATTTTATCGACACGATATCGTATAATATAGTCAGGTTTTTTATCTCCATGTGTGTGAGTGTCGACATTTTCTAATATCTCATTATCGATAGTGATTTCATCTGTACATATTCGAAAAAATAGTACATATTCAATAAATAACTAAATTAATAAAAATGTCAATAAATATTAGGAAAATTTTAAATATATCAATAGATCATAATATTTACATTTACATACCCGATTCAATTTCTGCTTGAGGTTGATTTTCTTCTTCAATATTTTGAGGGGTATCTCTGTCTGTTTACATTAAACAAAATATTTTTCAAACTAGTTCATCAAATAAAAATTAAGCTTCACATTCTACATTGGGAAAACTTTAAAAATATATCAATAGATCATAATATTTACATTTATATACCTGCTTCAATTTCTGCTTGAGGTTGATTTTCTTCTTCAATATTTTGAGGAATATCTGTGTCTGTTTACATCAAACAAAATATTTTTCAAACTAGTTCATCAAATAAAAATTAAGCTTCATATTTTATATTAGGAAAAATTTTAAATATATATCAATAGATCATGTAATATTTACATTTACATACCTGCTTCAATTTCTGCTTGAGGTTGATTTTCCTCTTCAATATTTGAGAGAGCTTCTAACTTTCTTTTGCGATATTTTCTCGTCTCTTCTCTACGTTCTTCAGGCTTTCTTTTTCTATCATATTTTCTCACACAAGTTCTTCGATTTCCCATGATAATAGAGTATGAGGTTCAAAAAATTTCCTTTAAAAAATTAGACAATAACTCAATTACAAACAATATCACAAAAGATTTAATTTAAAAAAATCTTTTCTAAAAAATACGTAATCACGTACATACCTCTAAGAAAAATCACACAGCCTCTAAAATGTGAAGAAAAATTTTTGTACAAAGAAGCTCAAAAGATTTATTTCAACACAAAAAAAATTTTGTACAAAGAAGCTCAAAAGATTTATTTCAACACAAAACACTTACATACCTCCAAGAAAAATCAAGTCGCCTCCAAAAAAATGTCTTGTTCTTTAAACTCAAACTTTGAACCTCCAAGAAAAATCACGCCGCCTCCAAAAAATGTCTTCCAAAAAAAATTTTCAAACCCAGACTTTGAAGAAAAGTTTTTGAATTCAAACCAAGTTGTAGAATGAGATGAAGTGCGAAATGTGCGAAAATTGTGACTCATTTCGCGGCAATTTATATTGACGCGAAATGTGTGTTTTGTAGGGGGCTCCACAAAAATTTCCGGCCGACGGAGAATTGCACAATAGTTCGGCCGAACTTTTGATAAAAAGTTCGGCCGAACTATTAAACCGTTAGTTTTAGCGGCCCGTAAGCGGAAAACATAGTTCGGCTGAACTGTAGCTAATAGTTCGGCCGAACTAACGCGTCACCGATTACGCAGAGCCAAGCTCTGAAAACGGTTCTGCAACTTTGGACTGATTAAACTCCATGAAAACTTGTTAATTAACTGTCGGAACCAAGACAAGAATTTTCAGAATTGAATCTACTTTCAGGAAATATAAATTTTATGGAATTTCGTAAATGTTTATTAATTTTAATTATTTTTCTAATAAAATGAGTGCAAACAATTTTTGAGGGTCATCGTGATTCAGTGAAATCAAAATTTTGTATCTCCCAAAATACATTGTAAAAAAAATTTGAAAAATTATGGGGCATTACATTGGTCCGTTGACTGTAATGGGTAGCTTTTAGATTTTTAGTTTATAACTTGTATGTTAAGAAATTTGTTGCCACGCGAAACATATCAAAAATACGCAGTTTTTCGTATTGGACCAGTTCAAAAAATTCTAGTAATTATGATATGCATTCATTGGCTTTGTAAATATGACGAAACCAAAGTAGACTCTGTCTAGATTGTTGTAACACATTTTTTTTTTTCAAAAACAAGAATTTTCAATGAATACAACGTTGCCACATAACATGACTTCTTATGAATTCTTTGATTGTTAAGAAACACACACTCAAAGAAACACTAAGTTGACATATCAAATCCGCATAAAAAAATTTCAAAAAATAAGTAATAGAAAGCTAACAAAATTTCTCACAACTTTTATTTTTACCGCAAAATGAAATTCTACACGGAAAAATTGTTATAGTTTGCAGAAAGTTGAAGAACCGAAAAAAATGAAAAATTTTTCTCAAAAAAGGGCAAAAAGTGTAACCCAGCTTCACATTTTCACCCATATATATATATATATATATATATATATATATATATATATATATATATATATATATATATATATATATATTCATAATGTTTTAAAATTTTATATTTATTATTTTATAAAAATTATGTTTTAATTTTTTTTTTATAATAAGAAAAAACGAAATATTTGATTTTTTTTTTTTTTTTTAATTCATAATGTTTCATTTTTTTGGGGACGTCTAGAAGTCCCCGATTTATCGAGGGACGTCTTGGAAGTCCCCGAAAAGTCCCCGAATTTTCGAGGGACGGCTAGGGGACGGCCTTGAAGTCCCCAAGTCCCCGGGGACGTCCCCGGCAAATATGGAACGTTTCCGAGGAGTTCCAAAGTCCCCGGAACGCCGGAACGACATGAAATATAGGTGGGGACGGGTCCCCGTGCAACATAGGTTTTAACTATTGGGGTAGATATCGGTAGGATGAAGGCCCACAAGAACTATATACATAAGAGCTACTTATGATTTCATAAGAAATTGGTCTTATTAGTCCCTGCCAGCAGGTAAGGGACTATAGTAATCGATATTTTAGGCTAGTATTAGTTGCGTCCAAAAATTTTAGTATTAAACCCAAAGTTTTTGGCAGAATATTTTTTCTACTTTTCCAATATCCAATCAATTGCTTGCACGTGATTTTATAGCCAATGACTGTTTTTTTGGTCTTATTGGCCTCTATGACTATTTTTCAATGTTCCACCAAGTCCCCTGGAGGTGGGAGCGAGGGGACGAGGGAGCGCGGGAGCGGCCTATGCAAAAGCTCCCTACCAATTTTCGGGAAACGTGGGGGGACGTCGGGGTCATAAAAATTATAAAATTTAATATTTAAAATGTAACTATATTTTTGCAAGGAATGTATATACAGTCATCATACACTTGCATCATGAAAGATAAATCATAAATGATAAAATTACAAATCGATGAATGATGAATCATATAATTGAAACAAATTTAAAAGTTAAAAGTCAAAACATACATCATACAATCATGCATGTAAGTTTGTAAGTTTGTAACTATATAATCATTAATGTAACTACTAACAATGTACAATGAAAATAAATTTTAAGATATCATATGACATATTATATCAAGATTCAAAATAGAGTTTAAACTGAAGTTTACAACTCAAGTCCGAAACATAAAACTTAAACGCAAATAAGTTATGTCTGAAACATAAAACATAAAACATAACATATGAATATCAAATGATATCATCATACTGATAAATGAGCATAAATGCTCAAGTTAATGCCCCACTAGTCTCTGCATCCAACTTCTGCACGAATATATCAAGATCAACCATGTCACCATCGGAATCAGAATCACTTGGATTCTCAAATATGCTAAGTGGCACATCAACTTTTAACACGAAACCATAAACTAAAAGGGGCGGTGAGGGGACGTGAGGGGGCATGAGGGAAACATCCGCTAGAAGTCCCCAAGACCCCGGAGCGCGAGGGGGCGAGGAATCTAGACCCCTAGGTGGGGGGCGAGACCACAGGGCGTATATGCTGCTATTTTTATGGTCTTATTGGCCTCTTCTCGAGGAAGAGGAAGAGGCCTCACATGGATTTAATTTCTTAGATTAAAAAGAAATAAGAGCGAAAAATAATGTTATAAGAATTTATGGTCAACTAATTCTAGCATTAATAGACTAGCATTAGATGTTTGGCTACTCATTAAATTTAGATCAACTATTAGCTAATTAAATTTATATAGTATGAGCTGCCACCTATCTATATTGTCATGCAAACAGGCTGCAGGTGGTGCAAGATAGTGCAGACACTTGTATGTGCTTTGGGGTTGAGTTTGCAACGATGCCATTACATGAACAGGGTTGAATAGAGTTTGCAAAGATCAGGACTTCTTCCATAAACAGGGTTTGCAAGGATCACACAAGATACACCTCAGGCCTCACCAACGCAAATCATCGAAGAGGTTCATAGTCCTCTAAAGACCTCGCAGTCACATGAATGAGAGCTGTGTGATAATATTTATACACCCTTAGTCAGAGAGCTGTGTGATAATATTGAATATGATAGACTAGTCAGAGAAGTAGGGGATCCTTCGCAGAACATGGTTGCTTAGGTGATCAAAAGAAGCATGGGAACTTTCCACTCGAACTTAGATCAGAAGAAGCAGGGGAATTAAGAAAGAGGGGAATAAGAAGAAGCAGGGGAACTTTCCACTCGAACTTAGATCAGAAGAAGCAGGGGAATTAAGACAAAGCGTGTTTGTCGGTTTAAAGCTCTCAATCGCGGCACACTTTTCATCTCTGCTTGCCTTTTCCCAAAAGCACTACCGCCAGGGGAACTATTCTGTCGTCAAGCTCGTCACTAGACCCAACTATTCTCCATGCGTCGAGCCCCCTCTTCCTAGTGGTATCACCAACTGAAATTTCTCTGGGCACCAACAGGGTTAGTAGAACCATCAAGCCCGCCTCTTGGTTGGGCGAGTTAATAGCCGAGCAGCAGGAGTTTTCCCTTCATTTCTGTAATAAATCATTCCAAGGAACTACCTTCTAGCTCACGCTTTGAGGAAATAATGAATCATCCCAAGAAACTATCTTCTAGCTCACGCTTTGAGGAAATAAGCAGCGCAGGAAGGCCCTGAGGCATGCACTCAGGCGCAGGAAGGGCTTGAGGTGTGCACAACGGCTTGCTGAGTAACTCACTAGGCTTAAGGTAAGTATGTGTCCTCATCCAACATAGATTTGTTCAAGCATTTTGGACTCTGTGACCTCAATATATAGGCATTGCGTTATGGAAAGAGACGGACGACTAAACTATATAGCAAGAAAAACGAGCGACAAGTGGGCTGAATGAAAGATCAATGTCTTTACCAAAGAGTTTTCTATTTTTATTTGTCTTGTTTAATGTTTTTTTTTATAATTTAATTATTATTCAAGTTTGTAAAACAAATACTTTGTTGGTTAAAAGATAAATGTATGCTTTTCTAATAATCTTTGTGATGGGTCATCTGTAAATAACTGAGCTTCCTTGTAAAGGTCTATAGGATTTAAAGCAATTTTCATTATGTTCTTTTCTAAAGATTGATGCGAGCTCTCTCTAGTAATTTTTTGATGGGATCAGCTACATCAAAATCTAGCCAGTCTATAAATGTTAGTTAGGACGGCTTCTTGTAATTCATAAAATAGGCTTGAAATTCTCAACCATTAACGAAATTTTCACATTCAAATTGAATGCGATAAATCTCATAGAGATATAAATTTATTTCAGAAGTATATAAGTAACATAAAATTTACACAAACGAAAATTTTGGAAGTCATTTTGACATCAAGATATTAGGTTGGGATTCACTTTAGTACTCGTGAGAAATTTCACACTTGGTCATTATCTTCATCATCTCACGTGGATTCACCTGCAGGCTATGACAAAACTTGATGTCCAGATACTCCAGATTTTTGAGCTCTCCAATTTTAGAGGACAATGGTTTTAACTTTATACATATGTTAAAATATAAAAACTTGAGGCAACAGAGATTACCAATTAGTTCACTAACTTCTTCAATTTTAGTTGAAGACAAATTGAGAAATGCAAGTTGTGTCAGTTCCCACAATGTTCCTGGCAATGATTCTATTTGTGTGGAAGATAACTCCAACACCCTTAGTGAAGTGAGGTTACGTAAAAATGTTTCTAGAACCTCTGTCAATCCCAGATTCTTAGTGAGGATTATACTCACTAATTATGGACATCTGAGTTCCCTTGTGGGAAAATATCTAATATCATTGTCATACAGTGAAATTCTTTTGCAATCCTTGTTAATATCGATCTCTGGGAATTATTGAAGCATTTGACCTGCCCTTAAAAAATAATTCTCGTAGCTCTCTCCAATATAGATTACCATGTCCCTCACAACATCGTGACTTCTTAACTGAAATATTTTACAACGGGTACAGAGATCTACCTTGAAAAAACAGCGATCTTTAAGCAGCTTGATACAACTATTCTCCCTGTCCTTTAAATATGTTGCCTCTCTACTCTTAACAATTCCTTCTGCAACCCACATATTCTGCAAAAGTTGCCCATCAATGGTTGAATCTTCTGGAAACATGGAACAATACAGAAAGAAATTCTTAAATTTCGTTGGCAAACTATTATAACTCCATTTCATTCGATCATACATATCTCGATCAATACGAGGATGAGCCGTTGAAAATTTGAAATCCAAAGTTGGGATGTGCATTAAATTAAAAGCATTATACCACTATGAAGGGTTGCACTACCAATCATTGTTGTGGCTATTAAAATTATTGTTAGTGGCAATCCTCTACAATGGTTGGTAACTTGTCGGGAAATATCCTCTATTTCCTCTGGAACATACCCCTCCTTGAAACCTCTTTTGCAAAACACGTCCCACACTTCATTGGTGGAGAGGGGATGTATTTGCAGTGACTCTTCTAGACTCATTTCTGCAATGAGTTCTTCGATGCGCGTAGAAAATACTACTTTGCTACTTTTATCAAAGACCACGCCCAATTATTTCAAATCGAGTCTACTCCACAGGTCATCCAAAATGAGAAGAACCTTCTTCGTCTTGAAATAGGTAGACAACACAATCTCTTCGTCAACATTGCAACCACTTGCAAGCTCTAAATTAATTTTCTGAGCAATATCCTGAACCTCTAAAATGGTAAATTGAGTAAGTGTCTAACCTTGAAAACATTGTAGATTTTTTGGAGCAATATCATTTTCCCAACGCCACACATACCATATAAACCAATGACGTTGATATAGATGCATGTGGGCAGAGGTAATCCCCGAACCTATGAACCCGAAATCTGGTTTGTAATAGGTGTGGATGCTCATGTGCCAAGGAGACAGCACAATCTATTCAAAATTGCAGAACGTTGAAAACTCTCTTTGAAGTTGGTGAAATAGTTCATCAAAACTTGTTCCCCACTTTTTGATTTGCTTTTTTAGGCTCTGTGCACCTTTCTCTTGTCGTTTTTACAGTACTCATTTTTTCATTTTCTTTAAGGTTGGCCTGAATTTGACCTTCTCTCTCACTAGAACTCTTCAAATCTAGTTGGAGAGTTACTAATCCATCTTGTGCTTCATTAAAATTAACTTGCAAGTCCTCGACTAAGTTCTCGTCTTCCTCTTTTTCTAAGTTTAATATTTCCTCTAACTCTTGTTTCTTTTCTCTTGATGTAACTTCTATCGTTTCCAGCTCTCTATCTCTTGATAATGTCTCCTCAAGCTTCACTCTTAATTCAGATACCTTCTCAAAATTCACTTTAAATCCTTTGTTTTTTTTCAATGACAGTATCATGGAAGCTCTCTGTGCAACTCAGTAGCATGGAAGCTCTCTGTGCAACTCAGTAGCATGGAGGCTCTCTGTGTAGCTCTCTCATTGATGAAGGGCTCGCTTCCCTCAGGGCAGGGACTTGTTGCCCCGCAGCTTCCCTTTTTGCTTGATTGTTGCTTCTTAGATTGTTGTTGTCATACATTCATTCACTAAAATACATAGAATGCATACATCTAAGCTCTTAGATGATCACTTGAACTTGTAGAATAATGTTCATGCTTGAATCCAAGAAGGTACATCGTAAACCACAAATTTATTAACCAAATCGAGATTAAAAAAAGTTGTGGCAAAGTCATTTTAACACCCGTGAAGGTCTCATGATTGAGTTCTTATGGGTTTCGTCGTTTCTACAGCAAGCAGAGATCAATTATGATTTTTCCAAGAAATCGTGTGCCGTTATGGGTACTTATTTTTCTTTAAATAAACACATCTCCATAGAAAATTTTCCCCGGCTTGTTATTCACACACCTATGTTACGAGAAACGAGAATGGTACGAAAAAAAGGAAACGAGAGTGAAAAACACCATATTGTTGCATTAATCATACACATCCAATGTTAATTGTAAATAAACATTCATGTTAATTGCAAAGAACATTCATAAATAGTGATTTATTTTTAAGAAATAAGTGATAATTTTGTAAATCCAAAAATTTAGCTATTATTAATTCCAAGAAAATAGAAAAAAATTATAAGAATAAAAGATTTGAAATATAAATAATTAAATGTATACTTTTGAATATCTATGTATCTCTAAAACCACTTTCAACAATTCATATCAAAATGCAGGTAAACCTAATAGTCTAGATTTTCAAGCTCATTTTCTAGAATGCTTGTTGCACTTAGCCAAATCCAAAAGCATTATTTTGGTGAGTAGACTTCGTGGTATGATCAAGCATGTATTTAGCATTGTCTTGTAGCACATCAAGTGGAATCTCAAGATCTCCATCATCTTGTGAACCATCATAATCTCACATTTTTGTGGGTTCAGTATTGTACTCTAGTTGTGATAACAAGTGTAGATTTGAGTGCACAAACACCAAATCTTGTGTCATTTTTGTGCCTAGGATATTCCTCTTCGTTGAATGGATAAAAGCATATTCACTCTAGTTTCTTTCACATGTAGAGGAACTAGTCGCGTGCAAAACACCTCTTCATTGAATGGATGAAAGCATATTCACTCTAGTTTCTTTCACATGTAGAGGAACTAGTCACCCGCAAAATAAAATTAACATTATGTTAGCCATATTTGTTTGAAATGTTAAAAGGAAAATTAGTCCAAGTGAACATCAGATTGAATTTTTTAAACAATAAATACGTACATTAAAGGTATTTTTTATTGAGCATACATATGAAAGAAAAGCATTAGTCTATCGATCACTAGAAAATTTGGCCCAATTTCTGACGGCCACTTCGTCGCTATTTCGACACATATTCGTCGCAAGAGCGACAGTTAGAGGTCAGACAAAACGTGGCTAGCCATTACGTCGCAATTCCGACGCTTTTCCAAAGTGTCGCAATACCGACACCTTTTCTGACGTTTCCAAACAACCGTTGCTCTTCCGACGTTTTCCAAAGTGTCGCAATACCGACGCTTTCAAAGCATCACAATACCGACGCCTGTGGAAAACGTCAGAATACTGATGCTTCCAAAGCGTCGCAATTGTGACGCTTACAAAGTGTTGCAATACCGACTCTCACAAAGCTTCGCAATACCGACGCCTCCAAAGTGTCGCAACAATCTATGGCTAACCATGCTTTCAAAAGCGTCACAAGACTGACGGAAATGGAAAAATTTCAAGGCGTCGGAAGACCGACGCTTATAGGGCGTCGGAAGAGCGACAACAGGTTCAATTTAAAAAAAAAAAATGAAAATATTCTGAATGCCCGTTAGCAGATGTTGCTGGGAGGGCTTGTCTCACATCATCAATAATTTTATTCCGATGCAAATCTTGAACAAGGCTCAAATCTACATTCGCAAAATACATTGTTCGAGCGATGGCAAGTTAAATTTTTATAAAAAAAATGAAATAGCCCATGGTCATTGCGGTATGGGTTATTCGATAAACGACAACAGGAATTCGAAACTGTAATGAAAGACTGTAATGAATTGGAAACTATAATGAAACTGTAATTTAAAGTTCCCTCCGATAATGAAAGAAACTATAATGAAACGACAACAGGAATCGGAAAATGTAATGAAAATTCCCTCGGATAATGAAAGACAAGGTTGTTAACAAGAACCAACACTAACTAAGCTCCATTCAACTGTCATGAATAATATATTCATTTAAAATAAATATGGGCGCGTTCCATTATTACTGGATAATTTGTTTTTTATGTTTCTACATATATGCTATAGTGACAAGGTTCATCTACTTGCAGAAGCCTCTACCACAAAGATGTAATCGATAAAGCCTGATATGGATGTTGATGTGGTTCCCAGACTTCAAAATGTCTTATCAGCAACGAGAATGAAAATGCAGATGCAATACAAGACAAATTACAGAGCTTATTACTATCCTCCCAACATTTGTCTTGTAAATTCTCAAAAATGGTACTGAGAGGTATTTCGCCATCATGCAACCTGTAGCAATACTCTTTCAAACCATTGACAATATTTCTGGATATTTTCATCTTCCTGGTAGCATCATTGTGAAACTCTTCAAATATATACTTCTGTAGGTAAAAGCAATATGCGATGACATTGCACTGATGAAACCTGTCCAATTAAACGACATCTCATCCAATAATGCCATCTCATCCAATATTGCCATTGAAACACAAGGAACAATTGGGGCAAGAGAAAACCAACGAGAGAAAGGGATATGTTATCAAGGTGGAGCTATCAAGGTTACCAATATACAATTTGAGATTGAAGCCAGTAGAAAACTCATTTAAAGGTACTAGTGGCTACTTCTGTCAAGAATGTATATTCAGGAAATAACATAGTGTGACAACACATAATGATCTTAAATTTATTAGGTATCAATACAGAAACCAACCTTGAAATAGTTTCCAACAGGGGAAACATATATAAGAAAAGTAACCTCTAGAGCTGGAGCAAGTCCTAAAATGGCTCCACTACCAAGAAGTAGTGGGCATATATAAAGAGAGCCTTTGCAAAAGGGTGGTATCTGCAACCAAATAACATGCATAAATAATCCAAATCCACTCTGTTAGAAATGAAACATTTGGGGTATGGAAAAGCAAAAGCCTTTAAAGTCATTCAAACAGAAGCATAATCTTACCCAGCGCTTGTTTTCCAACACTGTTTGTTTTACTGTCTCCACAAATTTTTCTACTGATGGAGTTGGCAAACAGATGCACTCTGCACCCATTGTGAGTAGCAATGCATTCTGTTTTGGACGAAAGAGCACGATCCGTCCATCATATCTCCTATAGGCTTTTAAGCCTTCAAATAAGCCCTAAAATACCAACAGAAATATACTGTTAAACAGCTTCAAAATACTGATAAACGTAAAACATGTGTAGTTGTAAACTTCATGTAACATTTTCTCTAAAAGAACCTTCAGATTGCTAATTATTTTCCATTAAATGCAAAGCATGATAGTAGCATGAGGCTTCAAACAACAGCATGACTATAGGAGAACATGCAATCGATACAACTAATGTTGAATCCTTGTCCCATATCATAAACCATGGTGACATACCAAAACACAATGCAGTGGGGATCTAAAACATCATCAATACAATTTGTCATAGGTAACTTACAAGTCAAGGGTTGTACAAAATTTTAGAGAAATACATGTAGAGAAATAAATTCCAATCCAAAGAACACATGCAAGGGCAGGTTTACAATTTGACAAGAAAAACATGCCTGGAGAGCCACAATAACCAATTAGTAAGTTCGAAAATTACACAGATTTTAGATACTCTACACCTGTCCATGCTAGAATGTACATTGTCATACATTTTGTCAATATATTATATTCATAACATTATACATGAGGAATCTTGGAGTTGTTCTCTGGCCCTTTTTCTTTAGCATATCTCCTCCCTTGAGCAACACATTTAATGAAAATTTTCGGTTTTCCCTTAAAATTTACGAGAGATATAAAATGAATTCATTATATTGACTTATTTTGACTATATTTTCTATTTGGCATATATAGCCTGTAAATTTTAATATAAATTTCTTTTAACAACCATCTTTTTCCTCTATATCTCTAGCCCTGACAGAAATCTAGTGATAACAATGTAGTTTTTCCCACAGATCCAGTCTTAACAAAAGCATTAACAGACCATCTCATTTTAGGGAAGAATTTTGGAAGCAACTCCTTGTCATTTACCAATCAAATCTAGAAAAAATAAGGGTAGAGTGAAAGTGAAGAAAGAAGGCTTAAAGAGATACGGTAACACTAGGAATCCCAAAAGAACAAAATAGGTGAGGATCCAAAGGGCACTAGGGAAGAATCCATAAATCAAAAATGCTGCCAACCATCAGCTATCCTAACACTCAAGCCTGAAATGAAGTTGGTGACAAGATTCCTACCATCCATTGGTTGGGTGATCTAGATTCCGCACTGTCTGACTGACTTAGTATTGGAAATTTGTCTGGCCTGATGTGACTGCAGCCACATAGAAGCTACAAGTAAGAGGTTAATAAGCCAGGAATTAGCAACTCAGGAAGATCCATTCTACTTTTTTCTATCCATATTGCCAAGCTCCCACCCTCCATCACATAGGAAAGGATGTGATTGCAGTACCTTTCCAGCCTCAATCAACAATTAGCCCACGAAGAGCCTCAATCAACAATTAGCTCACAAAGAGTGGACATGTCACATAGTGGGATTTGAACCTGGGTTTTGAATGATAACAACTTTCCTCTCGGCCCCTCAGACAAGACCCAATTTACAACTGAGAATACTCTTCTCGAAGTGAAGCACCTCACAATATTACCTCATACTGGATAGTAGAATATCAGAGAGAAAACCTTTGTACTAGGAAATATAATATTAATGATCTTGGCCTGAAAAGAATGCTAATATGGATACTGAATACACCTCAGTAGTTTCCAACATAGCTGCACGTTTTCCATCCACTAATAGGCATTCCCATATGATCCAACCAGATAGGTTTTCCCCACTCACTGAAGGGTGGCACTTCAGAAAAAGAAGCCACTTCATTTTAAATGGGTCAATGCATATACACCAAACAATAACCATATGCAATGTGCTGATGTGCTCGTTCAAGGGAAACCTTGCAAACTGTATTGGTCAAATTTGAAAATAACCTTCTAAATTTCAAGATAATTTTGAAGAAAAATTACAGGCATGAATTGTTGGATTTGAAACAGGAAAAAGGACAATGTTAGGAAACAATTTTAATGCCCAAAATAAAATATGCTATGAAAAATAAATAAAACAGAGTTCCACAAACCTGTCCATAATTCAAGACACCAGCTGACGGGCTTAGTTCAATATTTCCAAAAGGGAAAAGGTCTCCTCCAGAAAATACTCCATCTTGGAGCTACCAAAAGGTGGAGCTATCAAGGTACCAATATACAATTTGAGATTGAAGCCAGTAGAAAACTCACTGAAAGGTACTAGTGGCTACTTCTGTCAAGAATGTATATTCAGGAAAGAACATAGTGTGACAACACATAATGATCTTAAATTTATTAGGTATCAATACAAAAACCAACCTACAAATAGTATGATGAGAATTCAGAGTCTAGTTGTTGCCATGTCAAGACACATAAATAGTATGATGAGAATTCGGAGTCTAGTTGTTGCCATGTTTAAAATTTTTGCAGAGTTGTTAAACATTATATTTGCATGCTCTTTGGTTCTAAACAAGAAGCTCATGGGGTACTCCTAAATTACAAGCAGATGAATGCAAAGGTCACAACTTGTGTGCAATCTTGACAATATGACTTTTGCCTCACAGATTGATGCCCTCTATGGAGTGAATTTCCAAGGCTGCTCAAACACCGCCGGGCATGTACTAACAAAATCATGAAACCCTTGGTCAACTACTGTTGGGGATAGAATAAATGCCTGTAACCCTTAGTCAACTAATGCTTGGGGATAGAATAAAGGCCCAATCTACAAGACCTAATGCATGTGTATTATTGAAATTTGAAAATGATCTTACATGACTTTAGCTACATCTACTACAGTTGGAGGAAAGAAAAGTAAACAAGGCCAAACCCTGAGGGGAGTCGATATAATTACTACACCTGATGTCAAATGCTAGATATTAATACAGATATTGGTTCGATTGAACCTAGCATTTTGCAAGCTAGAACTAATTTTCATCACCCTGATAATAGTAAGCCAACAAGCTCCACTAATCTATCCTCTATTATGGAGCCAAAGTATATGGTTCCAGCACCCAAGAACCAAATACAGGATCTTTGGTAGCAACGGATATTTGTCAGTTACACACATTTCATCCCCTAGCAAAAGCTCGTAAGATTAATGTCATATTCACAGCTAATATTTTTGCAATCCTTGAGCAAGCATTTGATGAATTAGTGACCAAGACTGGTAGCAACAATTGGACCATGGTTGGAAGGAATTACTACCTTTATGTCAAATGCAAGATATTAAAATACAAATTCCAATTCAACCCAAGCCTAGCATTTTTACAGTCTTGATGGGTGACACTGCCTCTGTTACACAGCTGATACTGTATGTAACTGCTATTATAGGCCTTCTAAGTGCTACAGTAAGAAAAACAAGATTCCTATTTGTGCAACCCTTTGACATCTCATGTCTCTTTAAAGCCTACAAAGAGAAAACCAGGCATTCAAATGCAATCTACATACAAGGAAGATTTCTTCAAGTCAAGTTCGTTAAATTTCTTAAGTAGAAAATCTTTCTCTGTTTAGGTGCACTCCGAAATAAAGTTGTTTGTTCATTTTTCCCCATTCCAAGTAAATTCCATCGAACTCTTCTTACATTCCCTTATTTTTGTGTTTAACAATAAGGGCACAACCAAACCTTTGAACCAGTTGTTCCACTTGCTACTCCACTATAATATTGAGTGTGACGAGCCTAAGTATTGCGACAAGAATGTTGTAACTCCGAAGGCTACCAACTTTAATTATGAACCTGGGGTTCGTACAAAATTAAAAGTTATAGACACTATGCATGCAACATATAATGTGTCCTTATTTGGTTGATATGATGTAATGGGGTGAATGTTATGGAATCAAAGCCTAAACTAATTTTGGAAATGGAAGTGTTTCTTTGAAAAAGAATTAATCCTAGGAAAGAACAACAATTTGTAATTGAAATCCTAAGAGCATGAATTAAAATAAAAAGACTTAATCTAATTTGTGAAAATGAATGTCCTATGTGGTGCTTATTCTTCCTCAATCATGTATTTAGATCCTAATAGTCATGGTTCAATCCTAAGAGACAAAAACCAAGCTTTGGGAGAAAATCTGATCGAGTTTACATGTGCTACAAGAGTGCTACAAGAAACTCTGTTTTTGCTACAAGAATGTCTGTTTTGGAAATAACTCACAGAATGACTAAGTAAATCAAATGAAAATGGGATGGGAAATTTTTTTTTATTAATTATGATGTCTTAGGTCTCCATTCCAAGTGGAATAACTCCAAAATACTCATTTTCACACGTGCTAAAAAATAACATAAATTTACTACTCTAAAATATGGAAATTCAAGAACTAGTGAGCTAGTTAATCTATTAAATGCCTAACCTAATCAAGTGAAAATGCAATCGGGTAATTTTTTTAATTAAATTTAACATTATTATGACATAATACAAGTGGAATCAAGTCAAATGGATCTCATTAAACCCTTCTAAAAAATAACATAAATTTACTACTATTTCGCTACAAGGCATTTCTAGAAATCTTATATTCGTGAACTAGTAACCAAATCCAAGTAGCTTGATGATTAAGATGACCTTACAAAGTTATTTCAAGGATGAATCATGCTTTTGAACCTGTAAAAAACTTGCAAAATAACTCACTTCAATCATTTAACTCAATCCTATATCAAGAAAAGAAACAATACTAAATACAAAAATATGCAAAATAGAAATAAGAGATGCATGTGGATAAGAAGTGAAAAGAACATAAAGTAATTGTGCAAGAAGGCTCTAAGGCTCCTGGGATGGCTAAGCCCAAGGAGGACTCAGAGTCCTAGGGAAGAAACAAATCCTTATAAGCTAAAAATGGCACCAATATTCATTATTGAATCAATCCAAGTACATAAGACTAAACAATAAGAGAGAAATTTCTCCTGATAAGACTAAAAAATACATGCCCCTAGAGGCCAATTCGAATTGGTACTTACAAAAAATGATGAGGAAGCATTCCCCTTGAAATGAGGAAGATTTCCTCTCCAAAATCCCTCAAATAGCGGATCTGGTTCCCAACATTATGAGTTTGCAATAAATGGCAGGGAACAAATTCCTAGATTTTATCAATCATCGGAGTTCCAGAATATCTCCAGAATTTCTCAATAATTTAATGATATTTTGTTCATTTATTTTCCAATATTGATCCTCCAGTAGTAGGGATAAAGTCCCTAAATTATCTCCTTCTTCAAATCTTCATAATCTGCCCAATATTCTCACAAAATTCTACAAAAATGAATAATATTTGGCACAAATATGAAATTATCTTTAAACCTTCCTAAGAACATATTAAAGCATAAAAAAGCATTATTAAGCGTATAAGGAGAGATTTAATATATATTTTATGTGCCTAAGAAAGCTTAGATGGGCCTTAATTTATGTCTAATTTAGAGGCCAATCATACCCCCCTACTGAAAATGTTCATCCTCTGAGAAATTTATTCATCCTCATTTCCTTGTGGTTCTTCATGTATGCTGGCCTATTTCATTCTCTGTTTATTGGTCCATGTGTTGCTCCTCCTGTTGATATTCTTGCTATAGTTCTATTTGCATTTCTTCTTGCGCGTGCTGCATGGAGGTCCTCAAGTGCCTCTGTTGGTGTGTTAATCCTCTCAGAGTTTGCTTGTGGTCATTTGAAGACATATTCATCAACTTATCCTTATATTTTGACATTGTTGTGCCATATACATAATTGCTACAAGAAACTTTTCAACTTCCTATAGCAGTATTCTCCCTGCTTATTGGGGCTCCAGATTGCTTAGAGATGAAGGGAAATGGTTTATGGAGGTTAGGGATGGAGTGATGGAATGATTGGAGTGATGAAGAGGTAAAGGGAGAGGTCTCGTGCCAAGGTATAGGTGATCTAGCTGCTAGTGGCACAACATAGGGTTTAGGGAGTGAATCCTTGTGCATGGAGTGAAGTGAGGGTTAGAGTGGTAGGTATAGGGAAAAAATAAATTATCATTCTCTTTTTTAAGTTTAGAAACCTTTGAGAGAGCTACTTTCCTTGTAAATAAGTTTCCTGTAGCATTTACAAGGTTTCTTGTAGTGCTACAAGAATGTTGTAGCTGCCAGGACTTTTCTGTAGCAATTACAGTCAGGAGTAAAAATGGAGTTTTCTGCCTACTTGAAAGGTGAAATGAGTGAGTGGGTGCATGTTGGAGTTTTCCATGGAGTGTGTAATAAGAGGAGAGAGAGAGAGAGAACAAAGGAGGAAAACTACATTTGATCAACAAAATTTGTCTTTTGTCTTTCCTGTAGAAAATTTGTTTTTGCTTGTAGCAGCCCTATTTCGCTTGTAGAAATTCTATTTCACCTCTAGAAATTTTATTTCACATGCCAAGAGGTGGTGGGTCCACCTTTTATTTTTTATTTTTTCCTTTTTTCAATTTTTTTCTTTTTTTTCAATTTTTTTCTCTTTTTTCATTTTTTTTTTTTGCATGTAAAATAAACTAAGAGTTATTTTTATGTTAACTGAGTTCGCTCTCAATTACCCCTTGGAACTCCTTGTCTTTCATCACAGCTTACTGCTTACTACCCACTTTCTCAAGTCCTCTTTACTTTTCTCTTGTTCCTCTCCCACATGTGTGTGTGTCTTGGTGGAAAAATGAAACTAATTGCAAGATAAGGCTGAGGCTGCTCTGCTACTGATTTTGGCTATAAAAAACTATCCTTCTCAAACTTTTAATGTTTTCTTAAGCTATAATAGATTCGAGGAAAGTTTTAGATGATTGCATACCTTAGGCTTACCCTTGATTATTTTTGCAGGTGATATTGAAGCTGCTGATATGACTGTTGAACCTATCTTTGGTGGTTCTGAAGCTGCTACTAAAGCTGCATGTGATAATCTGCTGGAGGTCATATTGCTAATAGCCTTGAACTTGGAGGTCTTCTAGGGTTTCTATTGTTGTTGTTGTTGTTGCTTCACATCCATGACTTAAATTTTGTTGCTGAGATGTTCATGATGTGAGTTCTGTAGTTGATAATTTTGTTCTTGTACAAGTCTTCATAGCATGATTTTTTTTTTTTACTGATAAAGTGTTTTATGTGTCTAGTCTTCTCCCAATGTTCAATATTCTGCTAGTGGAGTGGATGGACTGCTTCCTAAGGAGGGTGTGCTCTTCTCAACTTCAAAAATGGATTCATGACGCTCAAGGTGGTTGGATCTTCTGCTATGTGGTTGAAAAAAAATTGATGCTGAGTTTTGATGTGATTGTACATGTAGCTCAGGACAACCCTCTTGTAGCAGACTTGATTTAGGCATAGCTCTCAAATGGTAGATCGGATTAACATGAAATTTTTTGAGCATATTACTGCCATCCTTATGCACCTCCGCATAAAAAATGTCGAGCATTGGATGCATGAATCGCGATAAAAATTAAAAATGGTAGTAGGTGATGGAGGTCGATTTCTCACAAACTGTGCACCAAAAGTTGTTGAAATAGTTTGATCATGTTACCATCATATATATATATATATATATATATATATATATATATATATATATTCCCTGAAACAACTCGAAAATTGGATGCACAATTTTTGAAATATAATAAAAACAAATTCTTATTAAAAACTATTTCAGGACAACCCCCTTGTAGCAGACTTGTTTTAGGCATAGCTCTAAAATAGTAGATCAGATTGACCTGAAATATTTTGAGCATATTATTATCATCCTTATGCACCTCCCCATAAAAAATATGGGCCATTGGATGCACACATATCGAGAAAATTTAAAATGGATGTAGGTGATGGAGGTTGATTTATCACAAACCGTGCGCCGGAATGTGCTGAAATTGCTTGAGAATGTTACCATCATATATATTCATCTCCCCATGAAACATGTCAGAAAATGGATGCACTGTTTTTGAGATATTATAAAAACAATTTTTCTGCTAAAAAACAGGAGTTTCCTATAGCAAAAACAGGGTTTCCTATAGCATTTTAGGACAACGATGAAAATGAATGAGAAAATCCTGGAAATTATGGCTAGATGTTGAAAATGGATGAGGGTGTTGGATTGGCATGAGCTAGGTCCTTTTAGAGCATCTGAGCAAAGGAGGAGGAAGTCCAAGTTTGACTTCCTTTGACTAGGGTTTTGACTAACTTTTCCTTTTGTTGCCAAATAGTTTTTTTTGTTGCTTGCAAAGGTTGGAGAGCACCTGCATTCATTAGATCTATACATGGAGAAAATACATTTTTTTTCTTTTCATGTTTTCACTTTTTTTATTTTTCTTTTTCTTTAGGCCTACTAGTAGTCCTAAAGAGGTTTTCAACTAGTAGGTCTGCCTAGGCGCCTCAAAGGAGGTTTTCAACTAGGATATTTTATTTTTCTCTTTTTTTCCAACCCATTGACCACCTCATGGAGGTTTTCAATCAGCGATCCAATCTCAGGCACCTCAAAAGAGGTTTTCACCTGAGATTTTATTCTTTTTCTTTTTTCTCTTTTTCCATTTTTTTAATTTTTTTTTGCTATCCTACTCTACTTAAAAAAACAAAACATCTTTCAAGTATAGGAATACTTCCAATGGAGCCATGTGCATATCAAGATGACAAATAAAATAATGTGTACACTTGAAATACATGTTTTGACATGTACTTGAATATGAGAGATGAATTGCTTTGACTGAGATTGTATCAAGTAGAAGATTGTGTTGCTGCAACTTAATGACTACCTGGAACCATATTTCAATATAGTTGTGATGCCCCTGGTCCACTTTTTGATTTGGATGACCTTGGATATCCTCTTCTACCATGACATTAAAATCTTCCTCTTTTTGTTGATTGTTCTCTTGAACACATGGAGGATCTGATAGTAAACATGAGGGAACTTTCTTAATATTTGATTATGATGTCTACTCTTCATCAAGTGCAACCCATGATTCTTTATTTTTCTCATTTGAATCTTCTTTTCCTGAATATTGTCCTTAAATGACATCAAGAGAATCACTTTTTTGCAATACTCTTCCTGATCTAAGATAGATATCATTTATATCAAGAGGAGATGTTTTAAAGTGTTGTACCTCAACATTGTAAGTGGGTTGGGATACTTCATTGTGTGAGTTTGGAAATGGTGGTACAGGTAGTTGAGTGGGAGTGTATCTATGAGATGGATGTGGTTGAGGTTTTGGTTGTGGTGGAGGTGGATGGTAGGGATAGCATGGAGTTGGGTATGGAGGATATTGAGGGAAATATTGAGGATATTGTGGATTTTTCCCATAAGGTCCTTGCCAACCTTGTTGCCAAGATTGGTTTTGGGATTGAGATGGCCAAGGTTGCCAAGGAGGGATTGTGTCCCAATTATTTTGAGATGGATGTGAATAAGATTGAAATTGTGAAGTAGTCCCTTCCATCATATTAAGTTGACTAGCTTACCATGGTCTTCTTGGAGCTACATAACATAGCTTCTGTGGTGATTGACTTGCTCAATTGTCTTGTTAGTAAACTTCATTAAACCTTGGTAATGATGGACAATATTTAGTAGCATATGATTCTGCACGGATAACACAAATATCAACATCTTCCTTTTGCTCATTTTGAATTCTTAACATTTCTACTTGTTCACATAGATTGCGAAGAATTTCTATTTTAAAGTTATCAAGAAAATTTCCAAGTTCTTCTTGAGTTATCAATGTTGATGTCGATTTACTTACTCTTGCCCTTCCTCTTGATATGCGCTTGCATGTTTCACAAATTTCTTCAAATGATAATTGTTATACATCTCATATACTCATGAGATCAAGGATATCAATACACTCATCCCTAATTGTTCTAAGTAAGAGGGTTTTTAGTGTATAAAATCCTAAATGATGCAATTTTTCCCTCTTAACACTATACATGAACCTCTCGGATCCAGGTGACGTGACGAATGGGCCATCCCAAGGCATGCAATGACGCAACAGGAAAGGGATCGGCGACGCCATAACAAGCAGGTCGCACCACGTTGCAACAGGTTTCAGTTAATGGTGTTAATGCTGCTGGTGACGACCAATTTTGGGCTCGATCAGAGAGGCACGACCATAAATCCTCTGTAACGATTTCACCCTCGTATTTTACCCCCTGCTCTCCAGTATAGCTCTGTCGCGGCTCTCCTCCTTGACTTGGCGTGCTTTCTGCACCTTAGCCCAATCTCCTACTATGCTTGCATCGCCATGGCACCAAGGCAGTGACAGAAGCCTCGCAGAGGAAGCATCCATGGTGCCCTCCCTGCCAGGCTGACCAGAGACTCAGCTAATAGACACTTCCACTCCGATGAAGAGCCCTCTCCTGCCCCCTTCGCTCAGTCCAAAGCCATGACTTCTAACGGCTCCTCCGCTTCGGTAGCTCTTTCTATTCCACCCACATCCCCCCTCATCCCTTTCGTTGAGCCCTCCGCGTCGCCCCTGCCCAGAATCAAGCGGAAATGCCACAAATCCACCATCCCCCACTCCTTAATTCCTCCGCCCAAGAAGCTGGAACTCCTGCATATTAAGGCCTCCTCCATTCACATTCCCAATCTTTGCCATTACACTACAGGTGGCTGGAGCAAGTGCGATGAGAAAGGAGAGTCGCTGGAGCAGGTCCCTCACGTCTTCACGGAGGAGGAAGATGAAATAGTTCATATTTGCGGGTGTCCATGATGGAGGAAGAATCGGCAGAACCTGAAGCAGACCATCATGGGGAAGAACGCAAGGACTGAAGGTTTTTGCACCACAGTTCACTTATGGACATACTTGTTATATGTAGTTTTTTTTCAGTTTTACTTAATTTTTTTGAGAATCTGGATGCTTCAAACTTTTCCAGACAATCCAAGGGTTGGTTTCCCTACCATGAGCAACCCCTCCTTTTGATATATTGAACATAATTGAGAGCAGGAATTGGATAAATTCCTCAAATCAAACCATGGAATGTAAAATATTTTGTTAATCAATAGAATTTGGAATAGCTTACAAAAAAAAACATTAAACATGAATCTCTCTATTAGATCCTCAAGGCTCTCATCTTCTTCTTGATTCATTCTAAAAATTTGTTCTTTAAGATCATGATATTTATATTTTTATAGAAATATATTTTGCATATCATTCCATGATATTATTGAATTAGTACCTAAACTCATGAACCATTTGAGAGCTTTATCCTTTAATGTTACATGAAACAATCTCAATTTTGGATTGTGTGATAAGTAGCCACAAGATCTACAAATATTTAAAATTCAAAGAGAAAGGTTTCTGGATCCTCTAACCTCATACCATGGAATTTGAGAAGGAAATATGGAGGGATTCTCTTCATTTGCACACTGACATCAGTATCTTGAACGGGAAATCCAAGAGGATCTTCTTCATTGTCATCATCTCCATCAATTACTCCTAATTTCTCTTCCATCTCTTATTATTATACCTGCAAAAGTGGATGGTGATGTGGTTCTTACTACACCATGTGATCAAATGGGGTGGGGTTGGTGTTGTAGAAGTATTTTTAAATATTTTTTGAATAATAATGCTAATGCAATGCAATTTTCTATTTTGAAATGAAATATGCCTAATGCAATTTTTTTGTTTTTGCAGAAAGAAAAGAAATGAATCAAGTAGGGAATAAAACAATGCATACTTTGACACCTCCCCAACAACAGCACAAAAAAGTTAGGAGCCTGAGTATTGCAACAATAATGCTTCAACTCCCAAGGCTACCAACTTTAATTATCAACCCGGGGTTCATACAAACTTAAAAGGTATTGGCACTATGTGTGAAACATACAATGTGTCCTTCTTTGGTTGATCTGATGTAATGGAGTGAATTTTATGGAATCAAAGGCTAAACTAATTTCAGAAATGGAAGTGTTTCTTTGAAAATGAATTAATCCTAGGGAAGAACAACAATTTGTAATTGAAATCCTAGGAAGATGAATTCAAATAAAAAGACCTAATTTAATTTGCGAAAATGAATGTCCTAAGTGGTGTTTATTCTTCCTCAACCATGTATTTAGACCCTAGGGGTCATGGTTCAAGCCTAAGAGACAAAAACCAAGCTTTGGGAGAAAATTTGGTTGAATTTACATGTGCTACAAGAGTGCTATAGGAAACTCGATTTTTGCTACAGGAAAGTTTGTTTTGTAAATAACTCACCAAATGACTAAGAAAATCAAATGAAAATGGGGTGGGAAAAATTTCTTATAAAGTATGATGTCTTAGGTCTCCATTCCAAGTGGAATAACTCCAAAATACTCATTTTCACACATGCTAAAAAATAACAGAAATTTACTACTCTAAAATCTGGAAATTCAAGAACTAGTGAGCTAGTTAATCTATCAAATGCCTAACCTAATCAATTTAAAATGAAATTGGGTATATTTTGTTATTAAATTTAACATTATTATGACCTAATCCAAGTGGAATCAAGTCAAATGGATCTCATTAAACCCTTCTAAAAAAATCATAAATTTACTACTATTTTGCTACAAGGCATTTCCAGAAATCTTATATTCGTGAACTAGTAACCAAATCCAAGTAGATTAATGATTAAGATGACCTTACAAAGTTATTCCAAGGATGAATAATGCTTTTGAACCTGTAAAAAACTTGAAAAATAACTCACTTCAATCATTTAACTTGATCCTACAGCAAGAAAGGAAACAATACTAAATACAGAAATATGCAAAATAGAAATAAGAGATGCATGTGAATAAGAAGTGAAAAGAACATAAAGAAATTGTGCAAGAGGGCTCTGAGGCTCCTGGGATGTCCAAGCCCAAGGAGGAATCAGAGTCCTATGGAAGAAATCAAGCCTTATAAGCTAAAAATGTCATCAATATTCATTATTGAATCAATCCAAGTACATCCCTGCAAGAAAAGAAAGTGGAGCTGCCAAAAAACAAGTTTTATCCACAATAAGACTAAACAATACATGCCTCTAGAGGAAAATTCGAATTGGTACTTATACAAAATGATGAGGAAGCATTCCTCTTGAAAGGAGGAAGATTTCCACTCCAAAATCCCTCAAATAGTGGATTTGGTTCCCAACACTAAGAGTTTGCAGTAAATGGCAGGGAACACATTCCTAGATTTTCTCAATCATCGGAGTTACAGAATCTCTCCATAATTTCTCAATAATTTCGTGATATTTTGTTCATTTATTTTCCAATCTTGATCCTCCAGTAGTATGGAGAAAGTCCCTAAATTATCTCCTTCTCCAAACTTCATAATCTGTCCAATATTCTCACAATATTCTACAAAAATAAATAATATTAGGCACACATATGCAATTATCTTTAAACCTTTCTAAGAACATATTGAAGCATAAAAAGACATTGTTAAGTGTAGAAGGATAGATTTAATATGTCGTTTATGTGCCTAAGAAAGGTTACATGGGCCTTAATTTATGTCTAATTTAGAGGCCCATCATAGTGCATTTCGCAGCTATCCATGACCTTGATTCAAAGGTTTTTTTTGCTTCTTGATATTCTTTGATATGGATTTTTTTGGAGCCACCGTGGAAGATTTCTGTTGCAAAAGGGGTGTTCTACTTTGTGACACTGATGAACTTTCTTCCATTGCAATGGGAAATGAGTGGAATAAAAAATAGATAATTCTCTACCACAACCAATTTTAATCCACATAGTTTATATTTGAAAATTAATTACAAAAACAAAACTAAAAATAAATTGATACTGAATTAGAAAAGTATAATTAAATAAAATTTCGAAGAGATAAATTTATTCACATGCATAGTTTGATGTACTGCATGAAGAGTAGTTGCTGACAATTTTTTATGACGCTTGAGCACTGCAAACATCATATGCAATGTGAATATAATAACAAATATATAGTATTTCATTTCTATGTATCTTGTTTTCAAAAGCCAAGTATTGAATTCTGAAAGTAATGAGAATATTAATATCAATTCCCCTACTCTCTTTGTGTGTACGATGTCAGTTTCTTTGTCCATGTAATGCATGAGAGTTGTGTTATATTTCTATTTATTTTTCTTGTTTGACAATATATTTTGATCTATAAATCATGAAGGTAACAAGACCCACTTGTGCATCTCGAGTGAGAGGAAACTCCAAATGGATCATGTTTTTGTGTTCAAGGTCTGAATTGAGAATATATTTTGTTGTCATGTAATCATATAATGAAATTTTAGCCAACTTGGACCAAGAATTTATTGTTTTTTAAGGTATGATGATACTACACACCATATTTCCAATTACAAAATAATATATACACACCTAAGATATTTAGCTCACACCAACCACAAGCAAGATATTTTTATGACTCTCTTGTAAGAATCGACGTAAATTAGGATAAATGTGCAATCTTCATTCTTCCTCATTTAAGAAACTATTAAGTATTTTATGTTTAAAGAATTTTATTTTGAAAACAAAATGGGTGTTGATATGAAATTAAATATGTGTTCACTATAAGTGAGATTTAAAGGTATTTTCAAATGGGCCCATATTATAATTGAGGTAACTAGAGAGGATTGATAATTGTTTGTGTTCTCCTAAAGTGAAAGAGAAATAATACACGGTACAGTAGGGACACTCAGAACTTATAGGGAGCTCCATTATACCATGTAACATTGTTATGATCATATGAATTAATAAATCTATTTTCTCCCCTTCATAGTTGCCTCATTCTTTGTATGTATGATTCAATGTTTAATTGAGTATAAAAGCTCAAACAATTATTCATTGGGCATTCAGAAAGAGGTTTTCCACAGAGCTTCATTTTTGGAGGTTTCAAATATAGGAGAAATGTGTAAGTCATTGTGAGTCATCATAGTGGAAGGTACTTCAAATACTTGAAAAATAAAAAAGGGTCTGAAATTTTCATTTTATTTATCATCACTGCCCATGAAGGAAATGAAGCGTAGGAAAAATATAAAAAGAATATGGCCAACAAGGATAGAAACAACGCAACCTCTAAAGAGAAACGTTGCAATATTTTTTTAGAAAATATATCATGAGGAGTCTGAGAAGAAACTTATCAGAAACATTGGATACAATATCAAGATAGTGAGCTAGCATAAATTTGGACATGAAAAACTTAGAAACTTAAAAAACACAGAAATGTTGAGAAAAATAGGAGATATTTGCAACACTAGGGAAGAGGGAGGAAACACAATAGGGGAGGAATAATTTACCAAATAAAGGTATTGGCGTTTTGGAGCCCCATATTTGGATCTCGTTATTAAAATTTCCCTAAAGAACTGGAAATGAATACATTCAAGAAAAGACAAGACCTAGCTGTGATATTGAATGTGAATACCATAATTGACCAAACTACATCATGTGGTAAACGTGGTGGTGTCTTGGTAGATATTTTCATCGTAACTTTGATACTTGATATTTCTATAAAGGCATTCTTTTGTATAGAGGGATTTTGTCTCAATAGTTTCAGTGTATCAAACAATTTTATTCAGACAACTAGTATAGTATATAGCCGCATTAGAATTGATTTAGTTGCTTTTCAATGTAATGTAAACAAAAGGAAAAGTGTAATTGATGGCCTTAAGATAAATAAAGGGAATATCACTACAGGAAAAAAGGACATTGGCGAAAAATGTCACCATAAGCTCATTGGTGACGGTCAAAAGAGCCTTCGTCACCAAAAACTTAACATCACCAAAGGTGGCGTCGCTGGAAGTATAAGTGTTGTGGTGACATTCAAGGTTCGTCACCAATAATTATTTATAATGACGGATAGTGACCGTCACCATTTCATATGAGCAATGGTGACGGACAATAGCATCGGTCACCAAAAAATTGAACGTCACCAAAGGTGGCGTCGCCGAAAGTATTTGTTGTGGTGACATTCAAGGTCCGTCATGAATATTGATTATAATGACGAATAGTGACTGTTACCATTTCATACAAAAAAAAAAACGATTTATTGTGATGGACCTTTCATGGTCGTCGCTATTGGTGCATATATATGGTGACATTCGTTGACCGTCACCATTTCATATTTGGTGAGGGTCAAAAAATGTCATCATAAGTTCATTGGTGACTTCAAGGTCTATCACGAATAATGACTATAATGACAAACAATGACACTCACCATTTCATATCAACAACGATTTATGGTGACAGACCTTTCATGGTCGTCACTATTGATGCATATATATGGTGGCATTCGTTGACCGTCACCATTTCATATTTTGGTGAGGGTCTAAAAATGTCACCATAAGCTCATTGGTGATGGTAAAAAGAGCCTTCGTCCCCAAAAAATAATTGCCTACATTCCATATGATATGAGGGCACAAGGGCATCAAACCACCAACCTCCTACCTGTAAAGCAGATGCTCTTCCATTGAGCTAGCACCCTTTAAAGAATTGCACTTTTAAAAATTATATCTTGAAACTTTATAGATTGTAAATTATACAAATTTCAATAAATTAAAGTCTCGACAATATTTTACTAAACAAGCAAAACATCATCGAAGCTGCAGGTCCCTACCTAATTGTTATGGAAGTTTTGAAAAGTGGGTGGAGGGAAAAATAGTTGTGTACAAGAGACTCAATAAGTTGAGTTGAATACTCAATTAGAATTGAAACACTAAAGACATTTATAGCCTACAAATGCACACAATATTGCAAAGGAGATGTCATAAGTGGATAGCATATGGAAGAAGAGCATTGATGAAGAAAGATGCAATATGTTACAAGTTGAATGAAAAAAAAAATATCCATGTTGTTGTTGGGTGACTTTTTATAATTGGGACATTTGTCTTTCCTTTATCACGTAAATATTCAAATTAAAATTAAAAATTTTAGATATATGAATGATATCTAAACTTTTGTGCAAATGGACACGGATCTCCAAAGAACCACAAGGAAAAAAAATAATATATATATATATATATATATATATATATATATATATATATATATATATATATATATCCCATTCACATAAATCGACATGCAATTTGGAATTTCACAAGTCTGCACTCAAAACATGACAACAACCAACAAATCAAAAAAAATGAAGCTTATCACAGTAAGAGTATCTCTTTTCAACAGTGGACACCAAACAATAACATAGTCATTAGTTCACTTTAAGACTACAAAACATTGGAAAAAAGCACTGTGTTCAATTATCTGCCAATACAAAATGGACTTAATTGTAATGAATCAAAAGAGTTTATACTAAATCAAAAATATATATGTATAAGATACTCAATATGTTCGATTGAATACTCAATTAAAAGTGAAGCTTTGAAGACAATTACAACCTATAAATAGCCTATAATTATAAAACCTAAAATCTGCAATTACACTAAAGATTGATTTATCACCTTGTGAATCATGTAAATTTGTTGTGACAACATCAAAATCTACTTTTAAAAGGCTAATTTGCATGCCAAAAAGTAAAAAAAATGAGTATATATGACGCAGTTTTGAATATTGGCAAAGATGACGATCCCATTCATAGGATTCATAAAGAAGAAGGTGTCTTATATTGTTATATCTAAGACTTTTGTGATCCATAAAGTAGATAAATGTATTTCGGCTTAATGACCGAATCCTAATGATGTGATTAATATGAAATACATTTATGTATGTTTTATATTGTTTATTTTTGAAATATGAGCAACAAGTCTTCCAACTTGCCCATCACTAGTGATGGCCTCTTGCAACAAACCCTGTTTGAATTTGAAATATTGCATTAAAAGAATGAATTACTCTATGAATAAATTATTTCCAACTAAGCAATTTCTATAAACAAATACGAAAATATTCATTAAGTAGAAAGATTATTCTAGCATAATATCATGTTATACAACCTAAAGTATATTAAAAATCCTTTATATACATCTATAATATCACCTAAAATTCAATTATCTCTTCATGCAACATTCCTTCAAGCTCTACAATTTGTCTCCTTGATTCAGCAACCTTAATACCAGAATAAAAGGATCCAGATGTGGTTATTTTTTGTCCTATTTAACAGAGAAAATTAAAAACCTATCTAAACAACATTTCCACTTTATCTGCAACCTATACATTTGCATCAAAATGCACATTAGTTTGGATCTGGGGGGTCCTATGCCATAGGTATGATAGGCATATAAATTAATTAGCAAATATCTACCCATATGTATAATTTGTATCATAAAGTACCTCTGTAGCTTCCTTTCTAAACCAATCTTGTTGATGTGGATCATGGAACTCTAATTTTGAAGCTGGCAAATGCAAAGACAAAACATTTATGGAGGAATATCAGAAACATGCAATCATACTGCCAAACCTCTCACATTGAATTTGGGAAGAATATAGGTCCAATATAGTTAGTATAGAATAGCCATTAACTATCATACACAATTATGGCTACTCCAGAAAAATCATGAATTACATAAATTATGTAAGATAGCACAAGGTCAAAATAAAAAAAATAATATGAAAACTGCTTCCAAAATATAAAGCAGCCAAATTTAGTGGCATAAGAAGAGAGAACATTGTGGAAATGCTTTAGGTGTAGCTTTAAAGTTTACTCCGTGGTTTAGCATATTTCTTAAAGCATGGTGGTTCAAAGGTCTGGCAAAGGGTAAGTGGAGAGAGGAGTCAACACTGCATGGTACATTTGATGAAAAAAAAAATCATTTTTTTTACAAGCTCACGGAGGAAGCTTTAAGGCCATAATTTGAAGAAGTTTTTGTTATCTTAGATGGAGAAGACAACATATAATTGGAAAGATACAACAATGTTGGTGCATTTGGAGAGGGTACTGCATATACAAAGGGAAGATACCACGACATCCCTGATGTAGAATGAGATCTAGATGCTTTTCTTAAGCAAAACAGTCTCAAATCATATGATGTGTTTCAGTGGTTCTCCAATTTACAACACCTACAACTATTATGATAAAGAAGATCATGGAAAAATAAAGCAAGCTAAAAATGAGGGTCGAGAAATATGGTGAATGGCCTTGTCTTGGACATCTTTTGGTAGAATTCAGTTTGATCATTGAAAAATTAATCACTGCCTTGTGTCCATGTTCACATTCAAACACCACTCCCGCTTGAGGTTACTCTTGTAAATTTAAATAGTGAACACAGCAGTGAACAAGTGAATGTTAGAAAAAAGGAAAAATGGTGAGATAGAAACATATAGTTGAATTTTTTGGTAGAACTGAAGCAAACTCTTGTGGTTAAATCATCTCAACATCTCCGAGGAAGTAGTAGACAAGAAATCCATTTTGAATTTCAATAAGAGTGGGGAGCTAAAAATGACACTCAATAATTTCAATAATTTATGTAACTCATGATTTTTATGGAGTACCCATAATTAGTTTTCATACACAATTATGGTTACTCCAGAAAAATCATGAGTTACATAAATTATGTAAGATGTCACAAGGTCAAAATAAAAAAATAATATGAAAATTGCTTCCAAAATATAAAGCAATCGAATTCAATGGCATAAGAAGAGAGAACATTGTGGCAATGCTTTAGGTGTAGCTTTAAAGTTTTCTTGATGGTTTAGCATATTTCTTAAAGCATGGTGGTTGAAAGGGCTGGAAAAGGGTAAGTGGAGAGAGGAGTCAACACTGCATGGTACATTTGATGAAAGAAAAAAAAATCATTTTTTTACAAGATCACATAGGAAGCTTTGAGGCCATAATTTGAAGAAATTTTTGTTATCTTAGATGGAGAAGGCAACATATAATTGGAAAGAAATAACATTGCTGGTACAATTGGAGGGTATTGCGGATCCAAAGGGAAGATACCACGACAACCCTGATGTAGAATGAGATATAGACGCTTTTCTCAAGCAAAACAGTCTCAAATCATAAGTGATGTATTTCAGTGGCTATCCAATTTATAACACCTACAACTATTATGATAAAGAATTTCATGGAAAAATAAAGCAGGCTAAAAATGAGGGTCGAGAATTATGGTGAATGGCCCTGTCCTAGACATCTTTTGGTAGAAATTTAATTTCATCATTGAAAAATGAGTCACTGCCATATGTCCAGGTCCACATTCAGACACCACTCCAGCTTGAGGTTACTCTTGGAAATTTAAATAGTGAACTCAGTAGTGAACAAGTGAATGTTAGAAAAAAGAGAGAATGGTAAGATAGAAACAATATAATTGAATTTTCTGGCAAGAAAACACTTTTGGTTAAATCATCTCAGCATCTCTGAGGGAGTAGTAGACAAGAAATCCATTTTGAATTTCAATAAGAGTGGGGAGCTAAAAATGGCACTCAATAATTTCAATAATTTATGTAACTCGTGATTTCTCGTGAGTACGCATAATTAGTTTTCATACACAATTATGGCTACTCTAGAAAAATCACGAGTTACATAAATTATGTAAGATGTCACAAGGTCAAAATAAAATAAAATAAATATGAAAACTACTTCCAAAATACAAAGAAGCTAAATTCAGCGGCATAATAAGAGATAACATTGTGGCAATTCTTTAGGTGTAGCTTTAAATTTTACTTCATGGTTTAGCATATTAAAGCATGGTGGTTGAAAGGGCTGGCAAAGGGTAAGTTGAGAGAGAAGTCAACACTGCATGGTACATTTGATGAAAGAAAGAAAAAAACCAATTTTTTTTACAAGCTTAGAGAGGAAGCTTTGAGGCCATAATTTGAAGAAGTTGTTGTTATCTTAGATGGAGAAGGCAACGTATAATTGGAAAGAGACAACACTACTGGTACATTTGGAGAGGGTACTGCAGATCCAGGGGGAAGATACCATGACAACCCTAATGTAGAATGAGATCTAGACGCTTTTCTCAAGAAAAACAGTCTCAAATCATATGTGGTGTGTTTTAGTGGTTCTCCCATTTATAACACCTACAAATATTATGATAAAGAAGTTCACGGAAAAATAAAGCAGGCTAAAAATGAGGGTCAAGAATTATGGTGAATGGCCCTGTCCTGGACATCTTTTGGTAGAAATTCAGTTTGATCATTGAAAAATGAGTCATTGCCTTTTGTCCAGGTCCACATTCAGACACCACTCCACCTTGAGGTTACTCTTGTAAAGTTAAATAGTGAACTCAGCAGTGAACAAGTCAATGTTAGAAAAAAGGGAGAATGGTAAAATAGAAATAATATAGTTGAATTTTCTGGCAGGACTGAACCAAACTCTTGTGGTTAAATCATCTCAACATCTTTGAGGTAGTAGTAGACAAGAAATCCATTTTGAATTTCAATAGGAGTGGGGAGATAAACAATGACATCGCTAGTGAGGGACTGGAAGATGATGGTGAGGCTAATGATATTCATTCTAGAACTATGTTTTCACGCAGAGACAAAAGTTATGAGGATGAGTTTCTTTCTATGACAAAGGCTCGACCTTATCCTACAACACTTGAATTAAATTTGAGGAAGAAGAACCAGTATTGTATGCTCCAAGATAGTTGCAAGGGAAGCATTTCAGTTCATGGGCTAGAAATTTTTATGATGGCCATTTTCAAAAATGTGCACTCAGAAGTTATCTCAGTTTTGAAGTATGATGAAATTTGTGCTGGGTTGCACACCCATTAATGTGGGGCATGACAAAGATCTATGCACCCTATTAGTGCATAGGGAATTGAGTATTCCAGCACTATGTTTTCATGCAGAGACAAAAGTTATGAGGATGAGTTTCTTCCTATGACAAAGACTCAACCTTATCCTACAACACTTCAATTAAATTTGAGGCAGCAGAACCAATAATGTATGCTCCCAGATAGTTGCAATGGAAGCATTTCAGTTTTGGAGAGATATTCATGGGATGGAAGTCTTTATGATGGCCATTTGAAAAAATGTGCACTCATAAGTTATATGAGTTTTGAAGTATGATGGAATTTGTGCTAGGTTGCATGCCCATCAATGTGGGGTGTGACAAAGATCTATGGACCCTATTCGTGCACAGGGAATTGATAATTTCCTTGAATTGAGGATTCCATCACTATGTGCACTCAGAAGTTCTCAGTTTTGAAGTATGATGGAATTTGTGCTAGGTTGTACACCCATCAATGTGGGGTGTGGCAAAGATCTTTCGACCCTGTTCGTGCACAAGGAATTGAGGATGTCCTTCAATTGAGGATTCCAACAAAAATGTGCACTCGGAAGTTATCTAGATTTTGAATTATAATGGAATTTGTGTTGGGTTGCACACTCATCAATGGGGGGTGTGACAAAGATCTCTGGACCCTGTTCGTGCATAGGGAATTGAGGCAGTAGAACCAGTACTATATGCTCCCAGATAGTTGCAAGGTAAGAATTTCAATTTTGGAGAGATATTCATGGGCTTGCTGGAAGTCTTTATGGATATAGCCCCAACATTATAGAAACTCACACAACATAGAATATCCTTTTGTAATTATGTTTATAAAAATATTTCCAAGGTATTAGCAGTGTCATTGAACGAGGCTTTTTCAAAGGTAATCTCTCCTAAACAATTTGGATTTCAAGTTGACAAGAAAATCCATGGACCCATAGGATTTACTCAAAAATGTCCACGCAAAATCAATCCAAAAAGATGACAACTTTGGTAATCAAGTTCGACCTTTTCAAAGCATATGATAGGAAAAACTTGTTATATCTCAGGATGGTGTTAATGCATATGGGGCTCAGTTATCTAACGGTCAAGAAAATTATGATATGTGTCACAACTACAAAAGTGAATTACGAGATGTGTCATAAGTTATAACTGTTTGTTCTGCTATGCTCATCAATGGAGCAACCTATGCATTCTCGTATAAAATAGGGTTGTCCACTCTCACCCCTTCTATTTTTGTTGGTCAAAGAAGGGCTCTATCGAGAAATTTTGGAAGTAAAACAATTGGTATTCTTAAAAGGGGTCAAATAAAAATAAATGAAAATGTTATTTTAACTCATTTATTATTTGTCGATGATATATTATTATTCGTCGACAATTTAAATAGGGGAGCTAGAAAATTTAGAAACTTCTCAATCTCTATTGTGTGGGTATGGCTATGGAGATGAATGTAGAAATGTCTTACATTAGGTTTAATGGTTTAAAACACTGCTGCAAACATCACAATGCTCCAAATTTTTCAATGGAATGATAATATCGCCCAAAAATATTATGATATTTCCGTCCCCAAAATATCACAATATTACCGCACAACAAACAAAAATATCACTCACCTACAGAGGTGCATAAATGCGCCTTTTTTTTACTTTTTTCATCATTTTTGTATTTATTTTTTGCAATATTTTTCCAATGCCCCCAATATTTTATTTTCCAAACCCTCGATGATATTCTCATCAACAAGATGTTTTCAACACTGGTTTGAATGTTAACTCCAAAGGACTCATGAAAGCATTATTTCTTTTTAGGCTTTGACTTACAAAAAAGATTCAAATGCCTAGGTTTCATTCTCAAGACAAATGGATATAGTAAAGGTGATTAGGGATGGATGTTTAGAAAAATAGAAAAAACAATTCATTTCTTGAATCCATCTCCATGTATTAGCATTCTCTAGCTTGAGTCCCAAAGGAAGCACTTGAAATAATTAGAAAACTCTGTTTAAATTTCTTATGAAGTGGTAAAGGTGAAGATGGTGGGAATCGAGATTCCTTGGGCCTATTAGTATTCCATAGCTCTTCTCCAAAACAAGGAAGATGAGGTTTGAAGCAAATACAAGTATCTGGAAAGGCTCTGATTGCAAAACATCCTTGGAATCTCATTACAAAGGAAATCCTTTATAAATCAAGTATGTAGCCCTTTGCTTATTTATTCGACTAGATAAGGACTCCTTAGAAAATTATTAAGAATATTTCAAATCACTAGAAATCCATGGCACTAGCCTTTCTTATCATTGGAAACTCCTTTACATGGAAAAATGGCAATGAGAAGAATGTAAGGATTGACTTAAATCCAATTACGGGATGTGGTGAACAAATTATTCTATGTCCTAACCTGATAAACCATTTTTCACAAGAAAAAATGAAGTATTTTTTACTTTACATCAAATTGTGTATACTAATGCTACAAGTTTTTGGCAATGGGGTTGGGAATCAACATAATCTATCAATTTGGGTGGTGAATGGAAGGATTCAAAAGCTTCCTTGATGTGGGCTAAAAATAATGTTACAAGTATGTACACTATAAATTCAAGTTATATATCTTTAATGGATATTTTTGGTCAATAAGATATGTGATGGTGGCTAATAATAATAATAATAATAAACCTAAGAAACAAGAATATTCCTATGGCTCACAATTAGATATAAGGTTCCAACATGGGAAGGCTTACAAAAAAGAGGAAGACATGGACCTAGCATGAGGAATGTTATTCATTGTCCATATGCTCAATATCTGTAGAAAGATCTATAAAAAATAATTGGAATGGAAAATGCTTGAAGAGGTACTTCAATGGAAGAATGCCTTAGATATTGCTTTCAAAAAATAGGAATTAAAATTTTTTAGGGAAATTCTATGTCAAGTCTTTGAAGGGAAACAAATTCTTACTTCCAAGGTTTGCAATAAGGTCTATGGAATTTTTCATGAATGCAAAACATATTCAAAGATAAGACAACCATGGCAGGTGGGAGACATATGTATTGACAAATCCTCTCCATGAAGATTTAAGGTAATTTTAGAAATACGAGATGCTCATTTATTCGTTTGAAGATTTTTCAAAAAGTATATCGCGACATCATCCTTGTTCGTAGCTATATCACACTCTCATGTATATTATGAACACAATATGGTGGTTGGAGGTCAACAGGTTGAAGGTAGATTATTTATTTTAAATCTATCTCTAGTCTCTTGACACAGTCAAGGTCTTCTATTTTTAGATTTGAAGGCTAGTGCTGAGGAGTCATTCTCACTGCTATGATTATGCATTTTAATTTCTGAGGACAATCATGAGACTTAGTTTTGGAACCTATAGTTAGAAGATAATCTCAAGTTCTCAATAGTAGAATGTAAGTGGGATTTCTTTGCTTTAAACTACGTTTTTTTTAACCCATATGTATCCAGACGAAAAAATGAAAAACCTTTTTATGTTCATCTTGTTTTGTACACATGCCTAGAGCGAAAAAATAATACAAAAACCCCATTTAGTTCAAAATATGAATAAAAGAAATCAATATGTCACTTTTTTAGCCTACAAATTAATGAATGAATATTATAATTTACATACTTACTTGTAAGAAGATATTCAGTCCATTCTAAAGGTATTAAAATTATTGAACTACCAAAGCGAGAACCTTTATCTTCAAAGTCCTCGCTCCTCATATGGTAAGCTCTTACGTAATAGCATTAGTTTGATTTTTATCGTGATGGACCTACAAAATAAATTTTGACAAAAACATAAGATACTCATTGGAACATTGGCAACGATGTTTAAACGGAGCTAGGTAATTAAAGAAGGCTACATAGAACACTATTGCTTAGAGAATTGTTTCCTTAGAACAAAAGAAAGTGATAATTAAGAAAAGTTTCATAACAGTTTCCGAAATTTGAAAAGGTAGCCCTTCTTAGCACAGTACGTTTTATTTTATAAGTAGCAATGGACCTACAAAATAAATTTTGACAGAAATATAAGATACTCATAGGCGATGTTCCGATGGAGATTGGAGATGGGTAAATAAAGTTAAGGGATTTTGATGTGTTGCTTATTTTATACACATTAATCATTGAAGAAGGATACATAAAACACTAATTCTAAGAGAACTGTATCGTAAAACAAAAGAAAAATGATAATTAAAAAGAGCTTCATAACACATGCAAACTATAAATATTTAAACTACAAAACACAAAATTTTCTTGTAGATGTTTGTAATAAATCTCATGATGGTATTAAATTAGAAATCAAAACACTAACATCATTTGAGAGAGCTAAGTAACAATTGATTTTGATTTTGATCAGGTGAGACAATGATCTCAAACATAACTCTGTAAAGGGAAACACAGAGTTATGAAGTTTCGGTCACATGAAAAATGCAATAGTACATCCATGTGGTAAAAATTTTGTCATTGATGAAAAATAGCTAACTATTAGGAAGAAAATTTATCTCTGCAAAAGCTACGAACCATCCTATCTTTGTTGTATGAGGAATGCCACTCTGCAGCTATGAACCCTAGGGTTTCTAGGTAGCTAACTTTGCTACAGACCTGATGTTTTGCGGCACTACTCTCCGAGTCTTTTCATAGTGAAAATGGGGCTGAGTTCAAATTCCATGGTAGGGACGCTGCATATGGTTGGCTTGATTTCGGGGCTCTCTGTGAGTTCTTAGGCTGATCAGTGACCTGAAGGAGCTTCAATCACAATCTTGTTGTCTGCCACTTTTGGGAATAGATTTTTGTCTTCTATGAAGAAAAAATCTAGAAGATAAATTTGTTGAGGACCATAGGAAGAACCAGAGGAAAAAAAAATGGAGCAACGATCTCTTTGTTAACTGATGTTTCCAAAGAAATCTTGGGATGCTGCAATGGGCCTGGCCACAAAACTTTGACCCAAAATTCAAATGAGAGAATCGACGCTCACGATGGATCTCGTGCAATATATGTTGAGCTGAAATTTGTACATGGTCTTGACGGCACCATAATGGTCAAGGGCACTCTTCTAAAAGACTTGGTGCAGGCTTGCTCTCTCCCCAGTCATCGTGAGGGCAACCTACTTTCCTATTTGATATCATGTCTTTACACAAGTGTAAATGTTTCATAGCAATTCTTTCAATCACATTTTATAGCAATGTCATTTTTTCCACCTAATATAAAATCTCGTTGTGTCCTAAGCATAGCACCAAGTCCAAAGGCTAATACGTAATATGCAGATTCCAGCCGAATATCCAATTTTAATTTCGTGTCTCACAAAATTATGAGTGGTTGGGAGATATGAATGTCGAATATTGAGTTTTTTCACACAATGTCGAAGACACGGTTTCCATTAAATCAAAATTTTTCTTGAATATAAAATCTTGAACTGAAATGTCTTGTAAATGTGTTGGGCTTTTAAGCAAATGAATGAATAAAGAGGTGGTCTCACCTTCGCAATTCCTTCAGTACATCTGAGGGTTTCAATAGCTCGTGAAATGGAGGAAGGATAACCGGCATAATTTATAGCAAAATATGCGCGGCTGTGGAAGCTCTTCTCCAATCATCACATGAGTGCTGCATGGGTTCCATCTGATTTCCTGAATGTTGCATTGGAATGGGATAATCTACAAGGAAAATACAAATCTCTGCCATTCTATTTTGTATGGGAGGTCTGGAAGGGCAGGAATAGACTGGTTTTCGATGGGGTGCCATTTCAGATTGCTCAGGTTTTTGCCTATATCCATGCTTGGCTGGATGATTGTCCCGTTCCATGTGCATCGGTCAGGGACTGTTCCATAAGAAATAGACCGCATGAGATCTCTTTGCCGGCAATATATTTCGATGGGGCTTGTGTGGAGGGCCTGATGGGTTGCGGGGCATGGGTAAAAATCTCTCAGAGGGAGCGGGTACACGTCCACTGGAATGCTGGGTGGGGCACCAATAATAAAGCTGAACTAATTGCTCTGTGGGGCGCTCTTCGGTTGGCGGTTTATCTTCAGCTACAGGGTGTTCACGTGTATGGTGATTCTCAGATTGCTATTGGTTGGATTGTTGGACACATAGACATGAGTAGGCCTGATCTACAGGGTTGGATGCAGAGGGTTAGGGATCTGTGGGTGAGGCTCGAAAGGCCTCCTATATCACACATCTACAGGGAAACAAATACAAGGGCTGATGGGCTTTCTAGAAAGGGTCTGGAGTCAGCTTTTGGGATGATGCACATTCAACTATTCAGAGACAATCTATCATACTGGCAAACTTCTATATCAATTCCGTGATGGCATATCGTTTTGACTTTTTGATATACAATGATAGGACTGATAGATGGCTCTCAGGGGTATGGGTAAGCTCTGCGGTGCTTCCTGTTTTGTTTTGTTATGTAATAGGAATGAAGACACAGACAAAGGGTCGGTATTATGTTTCGGCTTTACCTTTTATATAGTCTATGGGTCAGGTTTTGGTTTTTGGAGATCTAAAGCAAGGGAAGTATTCATATCAAGCGAGTCTGGGCTGTTTTTTCTCTTACGACAGAAGGAATACTATATAAGCATGTCAGACTCTATACCTTACTCGTTCCTGTCAAAGTAGATCTCTGCGTGCCTACCACAGAAACATGGTTTAGTTTTTGGTTTTTTGAATTATGGATCCTACAGCTGAGGAAGATGTTATATCAAGCGAGCCTGATCAGGTATAGTTTTCAGCGGATAGGGATTTTTATATTAGCATGCCAGATGATAGTTTTCTTTCGTCCCTGTCAAGATGGATATAGAATGAATGTCACAGATAGAGATTGGGGATATATGATGACGGGGCTATGGTTTGGCTATGATTTTAATTTCTGGGTTGATTGGAACGGCATTAGTGCAGTAGGGATCTGATATTTTGACGGTGGGGTGAGGCCATTTCACACATGGTTTTCTTCATTCTTAATCTCTCCTTACTGCTGATCTTAGATCTTTATGCTTTCCGGTCTTTATGATGGAGATCCTTTTTTATGTGGTTTTATATTGTCCATATACTTTAGAGGGAAGTATGATCTGATATGGAGAGGCCGATGGTCTCTTTCATGTAATCTGAGAGTGGATTTGTCTGGCCAGTATGATTGGATACTCGCTATAGTTTCATCATAGCTGAGATTATTATGCATTATGTACTGTTTATATTATAATATATACAGCGTTTTTTTCTTCTGAAAAAAAAAAAAAAAAAAAAGCAAAATATGTGCTGTCTGGTATCACTCTGACACGCTTTCGTCCTCATTTATGCCCACCTCTACACCATTCACAAAACTCTGTGACTCTTGGAACCCCGCATAAACCCTGTTCAAAAATCCTTGGGCTTGGATTTGACCTGCTTATCAAATTATTACAAGCAGGGCAAGAGTACCCTTCGATCACAAATTTCAAAATAGCGACTTATCTACTACATGTATTAGAAAAACAACAACTTGCCTGGCGGCCGCCGCAGCGTACAGTACAAGGATCATAAATTAAACACATCTCAACCCTTTTTTACCTACTTCAACCCATTCATGTTTATCATTAGCAGAAAAATCAGAGGATGAGATAAGCTTTTACCTTTCTTTGAGGACTGTCCAATGCAATCTCTGAAGACTGTTTTTTATCAGATTGTTCTCACAAACGATAGCAAGCCTACTGCGAGAGAATGGAAGTGACCTAGATGATAGTTGCTCATCTTTTCTGCATAGCCGGGGTGGATCATCTGCAAGTTCCCCATTTCTCTTTCCCACGCCACTTATTATTTTAGGCCCTGACAATGCGACATCGCCATTTCCGAGGCCTCATGTTGAAACTGATGGCTAGGCAGTGAGAATCATTTGTTAATCTTCTTCTCTCCATCGCTTTGTTCCCATCCTGAGGAGGGACCAGCTTGGGTTTGACCTGCACTCCGCTCTTTTTCAAATTCGAATTCCCGCATTATGACTATCAAAATTCACTCTTTTTCAAATTCGAATTCCCGCATTATGACTATCAAAATTCACTCTTTTTCAAATTTGAACTCCTGCGTTATAAATATCAAATATCAAATTTCCAGAAAATAACGCTTGGCATGGTCAATGTACATTCGATTTTTAAAAAATTATCTACATAATTTCCTTTTGAAAAAGAGAGTCGAATCCCAGTGGTTAAAGTTCGGGTGACAATTTATGGAACAAGATATATATAATTTATATAGTAGGAAATTATGTGATATATAATATATATGACTTAAATTGCTATGTATTGGTAATGTGAGTCTTGTAAACGAATCACATTGTTGTAAACGAATCATTATCACATTAGAATAGAATATTTTTGAGAAAACTTAATTGGTTTTGATTTTTATTTTATTTTTTTTTATTTTTTTTATTTTTTTTTTTTTTTTTTTTTAAGGTGGTTTTTTTTGGGGGACATTATTTGAAATTTAGTTAACTAGAGTAATTATATTCAGTGCATGCAATCATTTAATGAAGGATAGAGTTCAAACCTCATGGTGTGTAAATTTGTAATTCCATTGGAATTGCTTAAACCCTTAGGTTTATTGAATTTAATTTATTTTTTCTAATTTTTATAAAGTGTAAAAATATCTCAAAGGGGGTGGATGACTTAACGCTTAAATTCCTAATGGCTTTAAGTTCAAAAGAGACCAATGATCCAATTTGTAAAGGACAACCAATGTTCATAATTAGAATGACCAATATCTGGAATGGCTTGTTGGATGTGTTCAAGGATGGGTTGATAAGTTTATTTTTGAAAAGGCCTGATGGCCCAAAGTCAACAAAAAGAATTGGAGCCTTTTCTTTATTAAGTTTGCAAAGTCAAAAAATTCTTCGATGTGACAAAATGGGTTAATGTTCAAAGTCCTCAAAGTTTAAGAACCTTGCTTCAATTTGTAAAGTGGTTCAATAGGCATTAGTTTGAAAAGGGAAAAAGTTTCAAAAGGGTAAAAGTTCAAAAAACACCTAATGTTTCAAAATGGGTTTAAGTTGGAAAATCATTCAAAGTTTCGCAAGGGGTTGGAGTTTGAAGTGGTTCTAGTGGGCCAAAATTACAACATTTCCAAATGTGTGATGTTTTAAAATGACTCAAGTGGATTAAGTTCAAAGATGGCTAATTTGAATTGCTTGAATATGTTTGACACATGTCATGTCCAAATGGCTCAATGGGAAAATGACCCAAAGTTTCATAATCACCCAATGTTTAAAAAATGATCAATGGTATGAAGTTTGAAGAAGAGACCTTGCTAAAAATACTCCAAAAAAATTGATGTTTTAGTTGGCTCTAATCACTAAGCTTTAAAGGGGGATGATACTTTGGAGAGTCAATGTCCTCCTTTGAAAGTGCTTGGTCACCATGGTTTGAATGAGATCAATATCCTTCATAAAAATGAGGATGATGCTTTATATGGGATTAATGTTTCAAAAGTGATTGATACCCTCGTATAGAAGAAATTGATGTTTGAAATAGGAATGTTGCTCAAGTGAACCTAATCTCTTGAAAGGATTCAATGTTCAAAATAGCTTTGATGTTTGAAAAACTTCGATCTTTTTAAAGGGTTCATTGGTTGAAGTTTAAAAGGAGGTTGATAGCCTATGGGGGGGGGAATATACATCATCAAAAGAAAATCACTAGTGTAAAGGGGGCTGATACCTTGGATTAGCTCGAAGATCAAATCTTGGTATTTGGTGAGCATGATATATGGTGCAAACGATGACTCACAAAATCTTATTTTAGGCATAAGTTGAGCATACAAATTCGAATGAAGATGAAATTTCAAGTGAACATTGTTTGACCTTCACACTCACACTCGAGCTAAGAAAAAGGATAATTTCCCTTGAAAAATAAATAAGTCAAATGAAAGGAACGAACCATGGAAACTTTAGTTAATGGGTAGGAATGAATGAAGATTTTTTTATTGTAAGAGAGAAAATTGTTGGACCAAAGAGAGAGGACACACTTCTATTTTCTTGAATGACCATGTCAAGAATGGGAGGAACCATGTAGGACCTGTTATTTCGACTTCTTGAATTGGCATGAACTTTTCTTTCTTTCTAGATGATGGCCATTATCTAGTAATTATGTGCATTAGGATAATTAGAGTATCATAATATCATAAATCAAAGAGATAAATCATTTGATTTATGCTTGCCTCTTATCATTGACAATTGTCTTGTTTATTAGTACACTACAATAGTAATGCAAAAAAGAACAGAAGAAAATGACCAAAAGAGTAACGAGTATATTTATTGCAAAGGTGAATCAAAACCAAGCACAAAAGGCATGCAGTAAAGTAAGCCCTCTCTTTATTCAAATGTTAGTTATCTTTCCTTGTGCCTATGGAATGGAAAATAAAGATTCATTATTTCTTGTTGCATTTGAGAGAGATACTTTACCTCTACATGCACATCAATATAAGATGAGTTGGCAAGGTCAGACTTAACTAAGCTCCATAAGGTCAATGGGTGTTTATCCTAGACTTTTGCTACATGGTTATGACAATTTTAGAGTCGTTATGGAGGATATTACATAAAAGCATGATTAAATATATAAAGATCATATAAGTCACTAACATACTTCGAGGTAAATGGGTCATGAGTCTAAGGATTGATAAGTATTATGACAAAGTAATGGTGTTACCTTAGTTTGAAGGTAAGGTTCTCCTTATTTCTTCACGCGTGCCCCCCCCCCCCCCCCCCGTCCCCCCACACACACACGTCAAATGTTAGACCAAATAAGAAAGCATCGACACCCTTATTCTTGTGAAAATGAGAAGAATCTGGACTTGACTAGATTGACCTCCCCTCCTCACTTCTTGAAGCATTAAATCACCTTACTAAAATGGTTAGATGATATTTTAGTTTTACCTTTCATCATACTCACACTCTCATGAGGGTGGAGAGGGCCTCCATGTTTGTTGTGATAAGGTGTGGACAAAGTAATTTCAGAGAAATGGAGACTTTGGGTTGGGAAAAACATTGTTTTTCTAATGACTTGGTTGGGTTCCCAAGTTGCAAAAAAAGTAAGGCTATCTATGGGGGTATGAAAGCTAGGGAGTGCCAAGGTTTTCCAGGGAATGTAAGGTTCCTAGGTAAGGCTAGTTTTGAGGGCATGAGTGCTAAGGCATTCTTGGGAATGCTAATATGTGACAGACAGTGTGAAGGCATGTTAAACATGGTAAATGTTCCAAGTGTAAGGCGTGTGAAGATGTGAAAGGGTGTGACAATGTGTGTCAGGGAAGGTCAAGGAAACAAAATGAAGAAAAAAGTTAAACTACAAGGAGATGAACACATAAGAGGGTTAATAAGTCATCAATTTACCTTTTCCGTGAGGGGCATGCTAGGCACACCAACACTAGGTGCGAATAGGTTCCAAGTGCCAAGTGTTGGTGCATTCTATGTGTCAAATCTTCCTTTGTTGCTTATCATCCACTGATCTCAAATAAATTTAATATTAAACCACGCCAAAGCATACCAAGTCATATCAATGCATGTCAAGCATACTAAGACTTTCCAAGCGCTAACATGTGCCAAGTTCCAATGTGTGTCAAGGAGTGTTATTCATGCTATGAAGTGGCAGGGCATCTCGAAAAGTGTTAAGTAGAGAGTGCCAATGCATGATGAGGAGTGTTATGGAGTACTAGGACAACACAAGGGAGCACTAGGTAAAAATGCATGGAAGTGAATGAATATGAGGGTGTGTTAGGGAGTGGAAATGAGTGCTAGTTGTCATGCCAAGGAGGGAGTCAGAAGATATTCTAAGCATTCACACACCATATTGACCACTCACTTCTTACCATTCACACACCATAAAAAGAACCCGTAAAATGTCATTCTTAAAATCTCTTGTGTAGTTTCCTAATGTCATTCAAGTATAATATCGCAATTACTTATGTGAGTAATGGTGCGATCATATTTTTATTCTCTTAAATGAACTATTTTTAGACATGCACCCCATAAAACATAAACCATCGAGTGAAAATGAATGGAAATGAATGAATAAGAGGGTGTGTTGGGGAGTGTCAGCGAGTGTCAGACGTGCAAAGGGGGGAGTGACAAGGAATGCTAGGGAATGTTATGGCATTTCAAGAAGTGTCAGGGTGTGATAACATGTGTCAAATAGTGCCAAGACATGCCATGTGTTAAGGCATGACGAGATGTGCCAGGTGTTAGGGTATGCGAACGTGTGTTAAGGAGTGTCAGGCGAAAAAAGGGAACACGAAGTTAAAATGAAAATAAATGAACACATATGAGGGTTAATAATTTAGGACCTTACCTTTTCAAGAGGGACATGCTAGGCATACCAACAATGGTGCCAATACATGCCAAGGGCCAAGATTTAGCATGTCTTAAGTGCCAAACCATTCTCTATTTCTTATCTCTTCATTGAGAATAATTTGTAGAAATTATACAAACAATGTGTATACCAATGGATTCAATCCGATCATGTCATATGCTAAAGAAAGATACTAAATCCTTATACAAATAAATTGTAGAAAATAAACATGATCACCAATCAAAACAAGTAAAGAAAAAGGAAATCAAAACACAACACAGGCATTTTCCCATGGAAAGCTTACTACTCAAAACCCCTCTATATTCTATTGTATATTCACCCAGGAATCATGAAACAATTACAATGCACTCTTCTCACAAGAGTCTCCTGCACTCTCACAATTGTCTCACACTAATCCAGACAAAAGCGGTCCAACACTTAGCCAATTATCAGCTTGTCTTCAGCCTGCCTTGCTCACACAATCCCTGTGGAATGCAATCCCTATTATTTAGGAATTTCAACCTTCCTTACTGCATTGATTATCACGGGCATCCTATGGTGTTTTCACTGCATCAGTGAAGCCTACTAATAACACAACTAATATTTAACTTCCCTTTAACCTTTGTCTCAACTAAGTCTCCACTGGAACTGACATGCATGTAGTTACTAATAGTAAATCATCAGTTTCATGGTAGATCATTGATTGTGAATTAAATCTGATTTAATTCACTTGATCTCTCACTAATGCAACAAACAATTACAACTAATTCAACTGAATTTAACTCACTTAATTGATTTAAATTATTTCTCATGCATTAAACTCATACACTTAACTGCAACTTGAGCTCTAAAACACGTAGAATCACTGTGCATGCCTCACCAACCACCCTCAACTTGAAATTCATGAGCTAACTGAATTTATCACACTTAGTTAACTATTACAAATGATAATGAGATAATATTACATTTTATTGTCCAATTTAATTAAGGGATAATTAAATTAGACACATTTCCAATTACTAAATAAATTTAATTGCACAATAATTTATCGCTAGGACCCATCACTACATGACATATGGTCCCACACTAGTGTAGGTGTTGTCGTGTTGTTTCTGGATGCCAATTTCACTGTTTCTTGTTGCAAATTTCAACACTCCCTCTCAACAAGAAAGGAATCAATTTGTCTCGATCAAGTACCTTGAAATGTCCTCGCATGTGCACATGCACCTCTTACATGTGATATGCAACTCTTGCATGTGACATGCAAATCTTGCATACAACACTTCTCTATTGTTGTTCGCACATGTAACTCTTGCATGCCACACTTCTCTTTGTTTCTCGCACATGCAAATTTTACATGCAACACTTCTGAAACTTAATAGTCTCCAAAAAAATGAATCAGTATAATGCATCTGTCATCAGAGTATTTTGACTGCTGCTAACTACTGCACATTTCTATTGGACTCTCTGCATTGTAGACATATACATCCATGCACTCTACACTACTACTAACTCTGATATGCGCTCCAGTATCCAACACCTGTCGCTCTGATTTATATCCTCCTAAAATTTGAGTGCATCAACCTAACTGATCCTTCCTACTACTATTGTAATGTGGGCTCCTCGTAGGTAGGTTTGATCCATGATATGCACCATCTCTAGGACCCTGCCCAAATTTCTTCTTGGGATTAATTTTGCACATCGCCCAACCTCACACCTGGAGGTATAGTTTCATGTACTCCCTTTGCCCATCTGGCTCGAAATTCCCCTCTCATGGAGGTCTCTGCATGAGTGGTTTATGCCACTCCATGATCCTCATCTTGTAGTTGCTTCAAATCTTGAGGTCCATCTTTAGGAGCCAAGAGTTCATCATCTACATGCAAATCCAAATCCCTCTCAAGGGAAAATCACATGGATTTCTCACACTTCCTCATGGTACATCCATTGCATGTGTATATATACGCAAGAGTACCCCTGGGAAGACCTGTAGAAATCTGTTGCATGACCTTCAAAGCTTCGTGGTGTTGATGGCCCAATCTCTTGTGCCATAACTCACCCTCATCCCGACTCACCACTTTGTCTGCCTTACCCATCAATGTTGCGCAGTGCTCTACATCATGTTTATAGGGATTCTTCACATGAATCCCAATCTTCTTGTCTTTTCCTATGGCTTTGTGTCAAAGGAAATCTTTCCCTTCACTGAAAACCACATCATAAACTGAAAATAAATTTTTCTTCAAGCCTGGTACATGCATTACATCTTTTAATAAGAATAGTTTACCTGACTGTCTCTGGAAGGTAACTGTACCAATCCCGGTAGCACTGTACCAATCGTCATCACCCATTTTGATATGCATCTGGAGGTCCTTCTCCTCCAATCTACTGAAAATTTCTTTGTCTCTTTTCATGTAGAAAGATGCATCACTATCCAAGTACCATCCTCATCCCATTTCACTTGAAACCATGCATTCAATGAGTGATAATTCAAGCTTAAATTGCGAGGCCAAAGTCTCACTAATTGCACATGCTAAAACCTTCTTGTTCTTCTTATTTTGTGGACAATTAATGGCATAATTTCCATGCTGATGATAGTGAAAACACTTCACTTTGGACATGTCGCGATCCTTGTCCTTCTTCGGTGGTCTCAGATTTGAAATAGGATTTCTTTCCCTTTTCCTTCTTCACTTTACCAGCCAAAGCACAATTTCCTTCATCATCATTCTTAGATGAAGATCCATCCCTGGAATTCTGCCTGAATTTTTATATCACCAAATCTGACCCAATTCATTCCCAATCTAGAAGGTTCTCCCTCCCATTGACAGAGTCTTGATAACTATGCCAACTCTTGGGAAATCCTAGAAGAGCTAGGCTTTCCAAGTCATCATCCGCGAAAGTAATTACTACACACCAAAGCTCATCTCGACATTGGACAAACTTGGTCAAGTATATCGGAATAATGTCGCCTTTCTCCATTTTGATTTTCCAGAGCTTGTCCTTCAGTTCCAATGTTCTATGATCCATGTTTCTCTAAAAAAGATCTGTCAATGTATTCCACATTTCATATGGATTCGCTTTTCCATGGAGACTTGAGACAACATGGTCTCGTACTCCCTGTAGTAAGATCCTCCTCTCCATTGCAACCTTCTTTTTCCAAGCTTCAAGATTTGCGGCATGTGCTGCAGCGGGTTTGGGAATGTCATTATCTATTAATTCTTTAAGCCCATTGTCCTACAGTACTTCCTCCATATTTTCTTTCCATTCAATATAGTTAGAGCTTCCCTCGAGTGCATACTCCAATCTCAAGCCATTGAAAGCCATTTCGATCCCGATCCGCCGTCGCACCAAGAATACTTTTGCAAATTCGAATTATATTTAGTCACAAACTCAAATTATTCTCCACTATAGTGATTTTCAGTGTTGTGATACCATGTATAAATTATACAAACAATGTGTATACCATTGGATTCAATCCTATCATGTGATATGCTAAAGAAATTTATTGAATCCTTCTACAAATCAATTGCGGAAAATAAACATGATCACCAATCACAAAAAGTAAAGAAAGAAGCAAATCAAACCACAACACATATACTTTCCTGGGGAAAGCTTACTACTCAAAACCCCTCTATCTTCTATTGTATATTCACCAAGGAATCATGAAACAATTACAATGCACTCTTCTCACAAGAGTCTTGTGCACTCTCACATCTATCTCACACTGATCCAAAAAAAATCGATCTAACACTTAGCCAATTCTCGACATGTCTTCATCCTGCCTTGCTCACGCAATCCCTGTGGAATGCAATACTATTATTTAGGAATTTAAACCTTCCTTTACTGCGCTGAGTATCATGGGCATCCTATGGTGTTTTAACTGCATCTAGGTAGTCTACTAATAACACAACTGATAGTTAACTTCCCTTTAACCTTTGTCTCAATTGGGTCTCCAATGGAACTGACATGCATGCAGCTATTAATAGTAAATAATCAGTTGCATGGCAGATCATTGATTGTGAGTTAAATCTGATTTAATTCACTTGATCTCTCACTAGTGCAACAAACAATTACAACTAGTTCAACTGACTTTAACTCACTTAATTGAGTTAACTAATTTCTCATGCATTAAACTCATACAATTAACTGCAACTTGAACTCTAAAACACATAGAATCACTCTACATGCCTCACCAACTACCCTAAACTCGAAATTGATGATCTAACTGATTTTATCACACCCAGTTAACTATCGCAAGTGATTATGAGACAAGATTACATTTTATTGTCCAATTTAATTAAGGGATAATTAAATTAGACACATTTCCAATTTATTAAATAAATTGAATTGCACACTAATGTATCACTAGGACCCATCACTACATGAACTGTGGTCCCACACTAGTGTAGGTGTTGTCATGTTGTTTCTAGATGCCAATTTCACTGTTTCTTGTTGCAAATTTCAACGTAAATGATCTCAAATCAATTTTATCTTAAACCATGCCAAGGAATTTTAGGGCATCCAAACACATGCCAAGAATTTTCAAGTGCCACTAAGTGCCAAGAGCCAATATGTGCCAGGGAGTTATAGGGCATGCTATGGATATCCAAGTTTGCTAAGGAGGCAGTGACAAGATATGCTAGATATTTCCAAGGCATGCTAGAGTGCTATGGAAGCATACAAATATGTTCCAAGTGCCAATGTGTGTTGAGTGTTAGCGATTTGCAGGGAAACATAAGGGAAAATTATGTAAAAATGCATGGAAATGAATGAATAAGAGTGTGTGACAGAGAGTGTGAGTGAGTTCCATGCATGCTAAGGAGGGAGTGACATGGTATGCTAGGTAGTGTTAAGTCACGCTAATGTGTCAAAGTGGCATGTGGCCAAGATGTGCCAGGTGCCAGGGTGTGCCAACACATGATAGGAAGTGTTAGGGAGTCCTAGGGACACACAAGGGAGCATTAGGTGAAAATAATGCACGCAAATGAACAACCAAAATATTGTGACAGGAAGTGTTAGTGAGTTCTAGGTGTGATCAGGATGGAGTGTCAAGGTATGCCAAAGGTTAGGGAAACAGGCCAAGATGTGCCAGGTGCTAGGGTGTGCCAATGCATGTTAGGGAGTGCTAGGGAAAAACAAGGGAGCAATAGTTTCAAATGCATGGAAATGAATGAATAAGAGTGTGTGACATGGATTGTTAGCAAATTATAGGTGTGCTAAGGAGGGAGTGACAATGTATGTTAAGTAGAGCTAAGGAATGCTAGAGTGCCAGGGCGACATGCCAAGATGTGCCAAGTTTCGGGGTGTGCCAATTTGTGTCAGGGAATGTTAAGGAGTGCCACAAAAACATAAGGGAAAAATAATTCAAAATGCATGGAAATGAATGAATATAGAGTGTGTGATAGGGAGTGTGAGTGAGTTTCAATTGTGCTAAAGAGGGAATGACAAAGGTTATATGCTAAGCAATGTCAAGGCATGCTAGAGTTCCAGGGCATGTCAAGGAATGGTAGGGTGTGTTAGGGAGTTCCAAAGCATGTCAATGAATGTAGGGGATGCTAACACGTGACACATAGTGCCAAGGTATTGTTAGACGTTCCAGGTGTTATGGAATGTCAAGATGTAAACTATGTTTCTTAGTTGTTTTATGGCCACGATTGGACATGAGCCTTGACTTGGTAACTTGTTAAGTGGGATGAGTTAATATTGGCCATGAGTATCCTAATATTAGTTATATTCCATTCTTAGGCAAACAAGGCATATTCTAGTTGTAGTAAATGAAACTTGGTCAAGTTGTTGTAGTCGAGGCACCACTTGGTTGGGTTCCCAAGTCTAAAAACAAATAAGGGTAGTTATGAGAACATGACAGTTAAGGAGTGCCAAGGCATCCCAATGAATTAAAAGTTGAGATAACACATGTCAGTTAGTGTTAATACATGAAAAAGAGTGTTTGGCATTTTTAGGGCATCACAAGGGAGAACTAGTTCAAAGTGCACGGAAACGAATGAATAAGAGTGTTGGTCAGGGAGTGTCAGTGAATTCCAGGTGTCCCATGGACGAAGTGTGTTAGGAAATTTTCATAATAGGACTTACAGGAGGCAAGCCTATGATTGTGATAAGGGGATGGATGAAGAATTTTCAGACAAAGGGATACTTTGTGCCAGACACAACACTATTTTTCAATGACTTGGTTGGGTTCCCATGTCACAAAAAAAGTAAGGTTATATATGAAGGCATGAAAACTAGGGAGTGCTAAGGTGTGGAAGGAATCCCAAGAAGTTCTAACACAAGATATAAATTTCCAAGGCCTGTTTGGTGCCAACGCATGCTAGGGAGTGCCAGGGAAACATAATGGATGACTAGTTTCAATTGCATGGAAATGAATGAATACGAGTGTGTGATAGAGATTGTTAGCAAGTTATAGGTGTGCTAAGGTATTTTTTCATTTCCTATGTATGCTAGGAAATTCCAAGGCATGATAGAGTGATAGGAAAGCATGCAAAGATGTGACAAGTTCCAGGGTGTGCCAATGTGTGCCAAGGAGTGTTAGGGAGTGCTAGAGAAACACAAGGGAGCACTATATTATAGTGCATGGAAATGAATGAATAAGAGTGTGTGACAAGGAGTTTAAATGAGTTCAAATTGTGCTAAGGAGGAGTGAAAAGGCATGCATGGCAATGCCAAGGAATGTTATAGTGCTAGGGTGGCATGCAGCTAAGATGTGCCAACATGTGCAAGGAAGTGTTATCCAGGAGTGCCAGGGAAACACAAGGGAGAAGTACGTAAAAATGCATGGAAATGAAAAAATAAGAGTTTGTGATTGGAAGTGTCAGTGAGTTCTAGGTGTGCTAAGGACGGAGTGACAAGGCATGCTAGGCAGTGTTAAGATATGCTAGAGGCCAGGGTGACATGCTAAGATATCCTAGGTGCTAGGGTGTACCAACACATGCCAAGGAGTGTTAAGGAATGCTATGGAAACACAAGGGATCACTAGGAAAAAATGCATGGAAATGAATGAATAAGAGTTTGTGACTGGGAGTTTCAATGAGCCCTAGGTGTGCTAAGAAGAGAGTGACAAGGTATGCTAGGTAGTGCCAAGGAATGCTAAAGTTCTAGGGTGGCATGCTAATATGTTCCAGGTGTTAGGGTGTGCCTATGCATGCTATGGAGTGTTAGGGAGTGTCAGGTAAACACAAGGAAGCACTAGATCAAAATTCATGGAAATGAACGAATAAGAGTGTGTGATAGGGAGTGTCAATGAGTTCTAGGTGTGTTAAGGAGGGAGTGACAAGGTTATATGCTAGGCAATGCCAAGGTATGTTAAACTACCAAGGCATGTCAGGAAGTGATAGGGTGTGTTAGGGAGTGTAAAAGCATGTCAAGAAATGTAGGGGATGCTAACGCATGCCACATAATTCTAACGAATTTAAGACATGTCAGGTGTTGTGGAATTTCAAGATGTAAATTGTGTTTCTTAGTTTTTTTACGACCATAGTTGGATGTGATGAGCCTTGTATTGGTAACTTGTTAAGTGGGATTAGTTGAGATTGGAGATGAGTTACATGTAGTTCTTAGGTGAACAAGGCATATGTTGAATTTCCATGACACATGAGAATTTGGGTTTGGTCTTAGAATATTTTATGCAAACACATTGAAGTGCCACAACACATCTACTTTGCACAATGAAATATACACACATCAAGGAATCAACTAGGGCACATGAAATTTTTAAAATTTTTCAAACCGTTCTTCATTATATTAAAAACTATTATAGAATAAGCTAGAGCTCTCGTAACAGGGATCATGGCCCTTTACAATCACACTGATAAACTGAATACAACTAGGGATTGGTGTTAGTCCTTTGACAACCAATCTACCTTAAACAAGGCAACACTTGACCCACTTTTTGATGGTGGCCATATATAGCCCTTTGAATCCACATGTCTTTAACACATCTAGTAGATCCTCTTACCTCCCATTATGCAACTCCTCAATCTACCTCTATCAATGAACTCAACTCCTTTAGGTTACTGAATTCAGCTCAAAATATTCCCCCCTATATCTACCTCTTTTTTCCTTTAAGGTCTTCAACACTTAGGGTTTTCGATCAGTTTTTCACAACTCCGTTGTGAACAAATCTTTGGTTTTCCCAATTTTACCATACTATTGCTCCAAGATGAAAATTATAGGGATATGGAGGTTTCCCTTCTTCACAATGACATCGTCCTCTACAATACAGTGAACCAGGGCTAGTTGGCTAGCCCACTTGAATGCTACTAGTCCTTCAAAGTCTGCACGTCCTTAGGCCCAATACACCTACCCTTCTACCAGTCTTGTTTTCCTTCACAAGTACATGACTTAGAGCTCTTCTTTGATACTCACCTAACAACCCTCCAATTGTATTTTTACTGCCATCAATCTTCCAAACCACAGTTAATTATTTTACTGATCTAGTTCCCAAAACATTGCCCTCATCTAGGGCTCTTCAAATATTCCACCTAATAGTGATTTGAGTCCTCTAAAAATCATTATTCTTGTGTACCAATTTCTTTGTTGTCCAATATATGAACAAATATGAACTACTCATCTTATCATCCTTCTAACAATTTGTAGATGATTGAACTAGGGTCACAAATCATCCATTAACAGTCCATTGACTAAATGTTTATAGGTTGATTCATATCTTTGTCCAAAATTATATGGACAGTCCATCAAAATCAACTCCTCTTCATGTCAATCCATTCCTCACATGGCACATTTCTTCTGCTCCATCTTCTACTCAAGTTCCACCTTCCTTTGGATTTCTTATCTCCACACATACTTCTGCAAACCATCTTCCAAATTTGTGTTATATATTACAGAGATAAAACTCTCTCTAAGGGTCACAACCCCTCTTCTTATATGCATATTTTTCACAGTCTTAATGGAATACCTTATTGATTAAACATGCTAGGAAACCTCCCCAAATAGGGAATTATACTTCTATTCTAATTGCTTTAGAACATAACCTATCCACCCATAGAAAAAACGACAAATATTTCCTCCATCAGAGACTCGGCCTAGCTCATATGGATTCATAGATTCTGGGCATTTCTTTGACTGGATCTTGATATGAAATTTATATCTCTACGACCCTCAAAATACAGTTACCTCGTTCAATATTACACCTGCGACTACTTCTATTTTGGCCCTAAATTCTAGTGCAGACCCTCCTCCATTTGTGTTGGTATTTATCACAGACCTTGCAACCTACTAACCAACACAAGGTAGGGTGTCAACCCTCTACTATTTCAAAATTTGATGTGGCCTTCACAAATAAACACCAATGAAATCACATGCCCAATTTCTCATGAGCCGCCTCTCTTGAGCTTGATATGACATAAGAGAACCAACAATATGCCATCCTACTTCCTATCTCGAACCCATTAAGTTATGTGCCATTCTTGTGAATCCTCACATGATGATCTTACTCTTGGTGGATGATCATTGCCTCCCTTTAGCAACACTTACTCAGCCCTGTAACTCAACCTACTGTAGGACTACATCTCTCCCAACATCCTTGATCAAATGAGCTCCTTCTCACTTGATGTTCTTGCCTTCATACTAAGGCCTCCTTAAATAGATTTTCCTAGCTAGGCCTCTTAAGAACAATCTATAACTTACAAAATTTATCTACTTAGACCTTAAGAAATATTATTTTTTCTTTTTAATTTTCTTTTAGATTTGAAACCCCATCTTGGGTCCAAAGCCCCTTCGCTTGGGTTATTTTCCCACAAATCCTTTTTTGGCCAAACTCACACAAACCCATCTCATGACTAGGCTTTTGGAGTACATCCCAAGCTACAAAATTCAACAACATGGTCTAGTTCTAGTAATCGTAACTTGGTCAAGCTCTTATAGTCAAGCAAGCACTTGGTTGGGTTCCCAAGTTGAAAATTAAGTAAGGGTAGTTGTGAGGGCATGATAACTATGGAGGGTTAGGGCATGCCAAGGAATGAAAAGGTGTGCTAACACATGTTGGACAATGTTAATGCATGTTGAGGAGCATTAAGGAGTGTCGAGGCATCACAAGGGAGAACTAGGTCAAAATGAATGGAAATGAACAATTAAGAGTGTGTGCTAGGGAGTGTCAGTGAATTCAAGTGTGCCAAGGATGAAGTGTGTTATAAGAATTAAATAATAGGATTTGCAAGAGGAAAGCCTATGATTGTGATAAAGGGATAAAAAAATAAGTTTTAGACAAAGGGAGACTTTGTGTTGGGCATAATACTATTTTTGCTTTATATATTATTTTTATATGACATGTGGCACACTTTGGCTGAATGGTCATGTTTTAAACTATTTTAGACAATTTCATATTCTACATCGTTGTGTATAATTTTTGGGGCACTCAGCTTGTGCCAACTTATATCTTGTGTGTCTTATGTATCTTTTGGTTCTTGCAAACTCTCAGTTAATTCTCTACTATTTATATGAACTGGACATACATGTGAAATATTGCCTATGTAAGTTATGTTGCTTGATTTTTTTATGGCCATGGCTAGATGCAATCCTTGTCTTGTTAAGTTCTTAAGTGGTCAAATTTCAGCTTGGACATGAGTGGCCTAAGATGAGGTATAGGTAGTTCTTAGGTGAACAAGGAAAAATATACTTGTATTAGGTGCAATTTATCAAGTTGTTACGGTTGAAGCAGACCAATGTCACATGAAATGCAATAGCTAAGGACTTGATTGGGTTCCCAAGTCATGAAAATATGTAAGGCTAGTTGTGAGGGCATGAGTGCCAAGGCATGCTATGGAATGCTAACATGTGCTGGATAGTTTAAAGGAATGTCAAATATGCTAAGATGTGTCAAGTGCTAAGGCATGCCAAGATGTGAAAGGGTGTGACAATATGTGCCAGGGAATATCAAGGAAAAAAAAATGAGAAACAAGTTAAAATACGAGGAAATTAACACATCATAGGGTTAATAATGTAGAAATTATATAACTTATGTGTTATATATCCAAGATTCTTTTGATCACACACTATTTTACTTCATGCACAATACAGAATCTATTCCACTATTGATCATCACATGCGGAAATTAAATCAATTGCAATGCACACATGAAACCATAAAAATTCACACACATTAACACAGTTGTTTAGCAGGGGAGAGAAGCACAAGCTAAGAACCCCAACTATACATGTACTAATATATATGTCATAGATAATGTAACAATCCTCATACAAAGCTGATCATATCAAGCTCTCGGTACAATACAATGTGGCACACTAATCAGGCTAAGTCTTGCAATCCATACACCAGATCTCTCCTTTACCTTCTTTCTGCTTCTCTTTAGCATGAAATCCATACAAAGTGAAATGACTCCTGAATGAACTGAGATCCACCCTATATTCTTGTCTCCAATCCTCATTGTATCTCCTACGGAGTGTTGGATGCAATCAATGCATCACTATAGTCACAACTGATAGTCACACTTATCTTTCATATCTCTCCAGGTCTCCCCTTATTGTCATCTGCTGGCAGTTACTTGATGTATTCTTCGATTGATTATTAGAGTTATTATTTATTGGAATTAATTAAATAGGCTAATTCACATACTAGTGTATCAATCGGTTAGAATAGATATTTGAGAGTCTAACTAAGTTAAACTAAATACAAGCTCCCAACTAGCACCTATAACTCACTGAAACTTCGATACGTGGTTCTTTGGTGTCTTCAAATAGTAGCTCCGTAGGGCATGCGGGAATAACGTAATTTCTTATGTCAGCTCTTGTGCCACATCTGTGCACTTAACTGAAGTGCTCCAAGAGAATAAGATAATGTTTAGAGTCCAAATATTATTAAGAGCTAATAATATTCGACATATCTATTTTTAGACTGGCAATCTAAAAATAGATTCCACCCAATATGTCTAAAAATAGAAGTCCATCTATTTTCCAACTTGACCAACCATCCACAAATAGCATCCTGCAACTCATAGAATATGATCGACATGTCTAAAAATAGACATAGTCTAAAAATAGACTTTGCACCAAAAATAGCCTGCGGGCCCACTTAGTGAAGGAGACTCTTTTCACTAATCTCATCATCTTGTTGAATCTCAACGGTCCCTCTCAACAAGATAGGGATTATCTGCCACCCCAATCTTGTCTCTATGGTATTCGAATTTTCTCCTGGTGAGCGCCTTCGTTAGAATATCAGCATCCTGATCCTCCGTAGAAATGTAAGATAGTAACATGATCTTCTGCTACACACAATCTC
>JAXQQM020093058.1:0-101497 GCA_034641835.2 Pinus albicaulis
GCGGAGGGCGATAAAATAACACGAGAATGATCTAGGACCGTCCGATCTGGACACGTGGATAGTCCAGATCCAATCGGAGGATCGTAATCGGGGGCAACACTCAAATGGCGCCAATGTAAATTTGCGATGCGATGAAGCGCTGACCGTTGATCTACGGATCAAACTGGCCCGTGGAGAATGAATCGCAGGGATGGCCGATCGGGAGGAACAAACAAATGCACCGATCGAAATGCGATGCGATTGAGCGTGCCGTTGATTCAAGGATTAGACCAACGGCAGAATGAATCGTAGGAACAGCCACCCGGAGGGAGCAAACAAAGGCATGCGATGAAAACTTCGATGCGATTGGAGGCTGGGGCTGCTTGACTTACCTTTACGATCAACGACAAGGATTGGTTTTAGAACGAACCGACGTAAAACCATTATGATATACAAAACCCCAAAAATTTTAATAAAAAAGGTTTTGTTATGTATGTATATATATATATGACCCAATCGCATCGGAAATTTTGATGCGGGTCTTTCAATCAACCCATTGTGAATTTCTCCGATGCGATTGCGCGATTGGGTCTTTTTAATCTAACCATTTTCATTTAACACATGAATTTGGCACATTAGATCAAAACTTTGGATAAATGGTTTTTATGACTTTACAAAAGAAAAACATTGACCTGAGATGGTTTATTCAATGGTCTTAGCGCCCGAAGGGACCATGGATTATAAAACAAAGTATAAGATCGAATAAAGGAAAGGGCCAATTCGCATCGGAGTTTTAAACCTCGGCAAACAAACTTGTGCTACTGGGACTCGCGATGCGATTAGCACCGAAAGGGGTTAGCGCTGGTCTTAGCACCATATGGCTACCATGGGGAAGTGGTTAGGACTTAGCCCAAGGGGGCTTAAGTCCATAGTAGTAAAACTTGTTTTTTATGAAATTTTTTAGAGTTTTCAATGGATTTGGGGGTTTCTGTATAGTTTAAAAATGATTTTTAAACTATGTAAAGAGGATTTTCACGAATGGGAGAAGAGGAATCATGAAAATAAAGGAGTTTATGGAGAAAAAGGGGAGAAAAATGAAGGTTAGTTTTGGAAGAGGGAGGAGGGAAAAAATGATGATTTTACAACAGTCTTTTTTCATGAAATCAACATAATTTCTGAGTATAAATGGAAACAACAATGAATATTTGGACATAGGCATGAGGCCTTCAAAATTATTCAAGAGCCAACACTTTTTAGCAATAAAATTTGTTCCTTGAAGGCTCAAAAAAGTCTTAGCCAGTTTTTGCTATAACAAATTTTATAGGTGGCTAACACCTCCAATTTGGGTTGCTCCCAAAAAGCTTCTTACCTCCATGAATGTCTTGGGCGTTGGCCAATTCACAATGACCTCAACCTTAGAGGGGTCTATCTTCAACTCACCTCCTCCAACAATATGCCCCAAGTACACCAAAGAAGCTTTACCAAATTCACATTTTGACATCTTCAAAAACAATTGTTCTTTCCTTAAGACATCAAGTACTTTTCTTGCATGCATAACATGTTCATCACGTGATTTACTGAAAATCAAGATATCATCTAAGTACACTATGAAAAATGCATCAAGAAATAGCCCCAACACATCATTCATCACATGCATGAAGATAGTAGGAGCACTACATAAACAAGAAGGCATAAATATCCATTCAAACAAACCTTGTTTTGTCTTAAATAGGTGACCCACATGGTGAAGTACTTGGTCAGATGATCCCTTTGTCTAACAACACTTGAATTTGTTTTTTTATTTCAGCACTCTCCATCACCGACATCCTATACATGCCAATGTTAGGAAGAGGGAAATCTTGTTGCAACTGTATTTCATGTGGGATTCCCCTCTTGGGATTTAATCCCTTTGTTTCTTGAAACATCTCATTATCTTGATTAACCACTTCAATTAAATCAGATTTAAAATTTGGATCACAACCTTGAAATGCTTCATAATCAACATCATTCTTTGGTTTAATCATAAGAAGCGCAAAATTCTTGCTTGAATTCACTAGTCTTTTCATTTGTCCTACATTAACTAATAAAAGATTTAGTTTCTTGTGATGAGCTCTCACAATATACTCCAAGCCATCTTTGAACAAGTGGTACTTTTTTTCATGGCAATAGAACATGGATTTTCTATCATAGAGGTAAGGACTACCCAAAAAAACTGTTGAAATATCAAGTGGTACAACCTCTAATTCAACTTCGTCAATGAAGTTTGATGTGATTGCAAACTGAAGAATACACTTTCTTGTAACCTGTAAATGGTTTCAAGATTAAGTTTCTTTACTAAGCCTTTAGATATCAAATTGGCTTGAGACTCACTATCAAATAGTGTGTCGATTTTTGTATGTTTTGCAATAACCCTCATTGGAATAATTCAATCCTTGTTTCTTCATTTGGAGCACTAGTGTGACAATTTGATGAACTAGTGCTAGCAATGGGTTCTTTTGATTTCATACCCATGGTTGTAATATTAGTTTAATCACTTGAATCGGATCCCAAATCTTTTTGAGTGGTTGCACATGTTTTTTGTTTCCCCTTGTTGTTGAATTTCTTGGGCCTCATCATTGGACGAAGCTTCCAACAATGGTCCTCATCGTGACCCTCTAGAACATTGTTTTCATGTTATTTTATCTCCTTCATTTTTAGTGGAGACATTTTTCTTTCCTTTTCCTTTGAAACTATTTCCTTTCTCTCCACCCTTAAATGGCTTCTTTTTACCCTCTTCTAGAATATTTTTCCCTCTTGCCTCAAGGTGAGTGCCTTGCACTCAAACCTCATCTAGACTAGTGGGATTGAACATAAGGATAGTGTGCATTAGGTAGCTATGTAAGCCCCCTCTATACGTCAGCAATTTGTCTTGTCATTGAAAATCAATAGCTAACACAAGAGCTCTTCTTCTAAATTATTGGGTGTAATCTTGCACATTTTTACCTTTAAGTTGTCTAAAGTTCTGCCAATTCGTGATGGCTTTATGCATATATGCTAGAGGGTAAAATTGTCTTTTAATTGCAGCAATGAAATCAGACCAAGAGATTGAGATCTTGCCATGTTTGTTTATCTCATCTTTTGTCTTGGATTCCCACCATACTAGTGTTTCACCCTCCAGTCTCAAGGAAGCTGGATGAATCTTTGTATCATCATCTTGAAGATTTTGAATCCTGCAGTAGACCTCCAACTAGCGAAACCAATTTTCAAGCTTCTTTGCATTTAGTTCACCATTATACATAGGTAGCTCAAATTTAATATCAAGTTTTAACAGGGGTGTTTTACCAATTCCTTCTGAGGTATGTTGATGAGTATGAGTAAGGGTTGTAGTAGTGGAAGAGGATGAAGATGAAGGTGAAGATGATGGTGAGGATGGTGGTGGAGTAGATGGTGGCTTATCACCACTTCCATTACCTGCTCCTCCTAAAGAACCCTCTCCTCTTGGAGGCATGGAGCTTTCACCCTGCAACCTTGTATTCCTCTCTCATAGAGGACCTTCACCATCTCTGTCATGTCAAAGAAATCCTTCCTAAAATCCTTCTCATCCTTTGTCATGTTATCATTTCCTCCTTCACGAGACATGCTTATTGAGCCTCAGGTACAACATGAGGTGAATCTTGTGGTGGATATTGTGGAACTATGCCCTCCTTCTCCTTGCTCCAACTTGAGAACCTGCACCTACAAGCTTGTCTTCTCCTCTCTTGAGCTTCGACCTTGTAAGCATTTAAACACTTGCAAAACAATTACATCCTCCTTGCACAAAGAAAACAAAGTGCTCTGATACCAACTAGATCTGAATGGGAAGATTAGTTTTGTTGTTCTAAATTCCTCTTCAAAATATAAACAAAGTTCTTGAGGATTATGAGGTTAATTGCAAGTTAACCATGAGTTTTTATGTGGATTTATTGAGAAAATTAACATAAACAAACACTGATCAATAGCATATAACATACAATAACATCACCAAAACAGTATCACAACAGCACACGATGAAGGAATTCACCCTACCTAGCCTACGTCTCCTTGGTCCAGCTTCTAATGGCTCGACACTCTTCGATTATGCTCAAAAGTGTGATTACATACATTTGCAGTGCTCGAACAGCTCTGAAACCTGCTCCAATGGCTTCAGAATGCCCAAAAACGCTTGTCTAGCCTCTTTATGATTCCAATATGGTTAAAAAATACATTAGTTATGGCTTCCCCAACTTTTGGCAGTAATCGCACCCAAATTCCACCAACTGGCATTATCCTACAATTTCGCCCCCAAATATGCTAATTGGGCGACAATTTCTTGAAATTATGGGAAAAATTGTCAGACAGTTAAAATGCCCAACAACGCCTTAAATCCGGAAATCCAAACTATATGGTTTGGAATGTTAATATTTTTTTTACTAAAATTTCCGTCGGGGGGTTAACTAACCGCCAGCGGTTAGTCCAACAATGATCACACCCCGTGGTTAGGGAGGTAGCTAAACAAATCGCAGTCCAGTGGCGGTCTTCCATAGCGGCTATGAATCCGATCAGAAGATGTGGTTTGGTGGCAATGGTTTCTCTGTAGTTAGTGGGGGCACGAGGCTAGCCTCCTGCCTATGGTCCCATCTCCAGGCGTGGTGACCAGGGCTGGGGCTACATCCCAATCCCCTCCCCCATTGCGAAACCATAGTTATAACAAAACCATTTTGAAACCATTATATGTTAAGATTTAATGCAATGGCACGATGGTATGTCATTTGGTTGGTTTGTCGGAGGTCACGGGTTCAATCCCCAATGCCTCTGTTCGAACCTCCATACAAAATTTTGGTGGCCCTCAGGCTGCCACGTGGTGGCTACTGGCCATGCCACATGGCAGCCTGTGATTAGCCACCTATAAACCAATCAGACTCCGCCACAACCAACCACTGAGTTTGTGCCAATTGGCACCACCTTATTCGTTGAGGAAAATACACTTTGACCAACCAACCTACTACATGGGCATGCCAGTCAGCAGTACAGATTGTTGACTGGAGCATACGATGTTGGTTTTCCGCGAAACAAGTTGCGTCGGATTCAGAACAACGAGATCTACGTGGTCGTTCAGGTTCCACACCATTCCGAGAAATTTCATTATTTAGCATAACTTTGAGCACCTGATCATCACTCCACTAGGTCTGACATGATCTTGTCCTTAACTCACTTGTAAGAATAGTTTCCCAGAGCCAAACTGAAATAACTAGATTTACTCCCAACCGCAAAATTCTAATGTTTGTTTGCAGCGCTGGAAAGTTTACTCACTTCCCTATTCCAAAGCCCTACAACCTAATCTACTATAGGTGGAAAGATCCCTAAAAATATAAAATTTCTGATTAATTTTAATTAACATTTTGTTATTAAGCAGCTATTTACTCAGTAGGTAATGGAAGTGAAACTTGTGATTTTACCTTACTCCAAATTATAATGCAACCAAACATGAAATTTGTAATCTTTTCATTTCGATGAAGATCTATCTAAACAAAGGAAGGAAATTCAAACAATTTTGCAACAAACAACGATAAAACAAATAAGAATTTCCTATACTAGATCTTCATTCAAACTCTTCCAATGCAATTCAAAGCCCTAAATTCCAAACCATGCAATGTAATCTATGCACAATTTCCTTGAAAACTATGAAAATGTAATCTATGCACAATTTCTGTTTATATTATGAAAATTAGAATTCTAACTATGCAAATGTAATCTATGCAAGAGAATTCTTCAAAAAAAACACAAGATGATTCCAAATCTGTGAAAGAACAACAACACTATTTTCCTTCACCAATGTAATTAAAGAACCAATCAAGTGTAAGTAAAGGAAATTGGGTGAAAATTCCAAAGATCAAAAGTGATGACTCTCAAAGGAGATTAATGGTCAGACACAATTCAACCCCCTTGGTGATTGAGGGGGAAATATTTTTGCAAAAATGAAAGCAAAAACATGAAAAATTGTTAAGAAACTGATACAAACCTTTGATAATGACCAAAGGAAATAAAATTAAGAATTTCTCAAAAAAGAAAATTCAAAACACCCAATCAACTAAATAGAGACTTAATGAGATCGTAAAAAAGCCTAATAAATCATAAAAACAAAAAAAAATGGACGTAAATCAAAGAAACCTTATATTTTTCAAAACATCTACAGGGTTGTGCAGGTAGACAGTAGAGTTCAGTGTGAATGCGCACTGTTGCTAAAGAAAAAAAACAAATATATGTGTTTTGTTGCTAAAGCTAAAATGCACAGTTCGAGAAAATTTAAGAAAAAAATAAAAAACAAAGGTCTCAAACGAAAAATTTCAATTGTTAAAAAGGGTCAAAAGTTTTCAAGGGTCACATAAGTACACAAAGGAGAACTCTCATTCCCAGTATGGTCGCCAATTTGTTATGGCTGACTAATCCCTCTCGCAGACAAGAGCGATCTCCCTAAATTCCTAACGAAACCTAGTAAAAAACATCAAAAGAATTGCTACCTTTCCTTAACTTATAACTAAAACATGAAAATGTAGTACACGAAGAATCACTTACCTATTAACGAAGTGCTTGTAGAAGTCGTTTCAGCACTTTCCACATCCAACTTTCCCTCAATGCCTTAGAGGCTTTCCAAATTCTTTCCACGACTTCTCCATGATGCTCCAAAAGAGTTATGCATTGACAAAAACATTCAAAGGGATCAAATCATCTCGCATATACAAGAAAAGTAAATGAAATCCCTAATTAAGCATACCACATATAGAGAAATGTCTTTCAGATTAATCACATCATTACGATTTGGTCGACGTTTCGAACCATCTAATGTGGTTCATCCTTAGGACAAGGTGAAGAAGGAAATCGATCTCATTGAATAAGTAGTAAGGATGTGTCATTGCCCGGTGATAACTGTTAAAACTAGTCGTTATTTGACTAGGTTAGTTAATTAGTTAGAATATTAAAAGTTTTTTAAGTTTTTAAGAAATATTATTCAAAATGGTTAATTAATTAAATCAATAATCAGTCATAAACCATGCGAGTGATCAAGGAATATCGCAAATAACATCAAAAATAGATGCAATTAGGAAAGAACAATTATTTTGTATTAAATTCAAAGGGAAAACAAGCTTACAACATGGTTGGCTTAGATGTCACAAGCCTCTTCCAATGGTCTCCTTTCCTTCCATTGATGACAAACTCTTCATACCCAAAATCAGCAGCATAGGTTTACAAATCCAAGTCTCCTCTATTCCTTCAATCCTATGCTCAATTTATAGGCAAGATGAGGAGGTTTCTAGTTCCTCTTCTCATGGGATATGATGATTAAGAGGAGGAGGTTAGATCCATGTACCAAGGGATAAGTCGCAAGTATGTAGTCATTCTAGGTTCCTAATTTGGATAAGATTCCTCAACCAAAGCTTCTAGAATTTGTTTTTTTGTTTTTTACTTGTGAGAACAGAACTACGCAATTTTTAGTAGAAGACAATGCACAAATTTACGCAGGTAACAATGGTAGAAAATGTGAATGCGCAGAAACTGACTAGAAAAATTGAGCAAATGCTCACAATGGGTTTTTAAGCAATGCAATCCAAGTTTCCTTTTGTCCCTGGTAATGTTTTACTTCAAGGTTCATATGGGATTCACTTGAGACACTTCATCCAAAGGCGAAGGATCTGAATCGATAGTCATGGTGACAAAATTTAGTGTAAAAATTGGACAATCGAAAATATGAAAATAGCCAACCTCTAGTGTCACGCCAGTGAATGTCTACTTAAGAGTCTTATCTCACAAGGCCTTATGAGGACATGTTGTGTACATACACTATCATATTGCATGCTTCCTCCTACAAAAACATCGATAGATCCTAGTGATAAATCATTGCCTTGGAAGCTCCAACAATGGCCCTATTATTCCTCTCAGTGACCCCATTCTTCTGTGGGTTGCAAGGTATTATCATCTTGTTTTTAGTTCTTTCATCTTTGCAGAAATGCTTAAAGTCTTTGTAGTTATACTCACCCCCATTATCTAAACTAAAAAATCTAATATTCCTCTTGCTTTATTTCTCCATGAGAGCCTTAAACTCCTGAAATCGACCACAAACCTCATCCTTTCTCTTCACGAAGTAGATTTGCATCCTCCTAGAGAAATCATCAATGAAGGCCACATCATAATTGGAATCCACTCAATGATGCAACTAAAATAGGGCCACACACATTTGTATGTACAAGATCCAAGATACCCTACGACCTTCTCTTGTTGCTAGTAAAATAAACCTCGACATAATTTCCAAGTGCACACCCCATGTTTCTCTATGCTAAATTTTGGAATACCATTGAATATATCCCTCATGCAAGTGACCCATTCTCCTATGCCACAACTCCCACAAGTTGTCACTATCATGTGGGGCTCGCACTGGCTAACACTTAAACATGTACAAGTTACCCTCTCTGCTTCAAGTAACTTGTCCTAAGTTTGGTCTAGATTGTCTCAACTTGACAAGTACACATTCATCCTAGAAATAAACCCCATATCCCTTTTCCTCCATGGTTGATACTAAGAGTAAATTCTTGGTTACCCCTACTACATACAAAACATTTGTCACCTCTAGAGGATATCCTGACTCTAACTGAAATTGAATGGTTCCAACTCTCTCTACACCACACTTGGCATTGTTACCAAGCTCCACATGTAAATATAAGGCATCCTTTGACAAAATAGTGAAAATATCTTGTGTTCTTATCATGTGACGAAAATAACCATTGTCCAGAAAATAGGAACTTCACACTACGAGTCCTTGAACCAACTATAATGTTGTATGTACCTTGATGATCTAGACCTTAACCCTTGATGACATATGGAGTCATACACTTGATGATGTCATACACTACATGAATGACCACAATTGATGATGGCACTTGATGAAGGATTATATGATGACGTGGAAGATATCATTTGATGGTTGGAAGACTATTTTGAAGTTCTCCTAATAGTGTTGCACTATGACATATCACTACACTATTATTGAATACATGGTGCCTTCATGATGATGTTGGATACTATCATGATGACATGGATGTCCTACATAATGACACTACGATCCTATGATTGATATGCCAAACAAAGGAGAATACAAGCAATGGAAATCCATGTTGTCCTATTCACCTTTTGCACACAAAAATTAAGGAAAGTAACAAAGAAAAATTGTTTTTACCACCTTAGAGGCATCCTTCGAAATTGAATCCTTCACCATCTTATACAGTATATTTTTTCCTTTCCAATGAGCCTTTACTTGACTCGAAACTCCCAGTTGTTGATGAGATATGGAATTTTTAAGTTAAGAAAATTATATATTTGTAGGCTAGCTGACCTACTCTTTGTCACTCATGTCGGCCTACATCTTAAAGACATGTCCCTTTGTTTTTCCTAGAAAAAAACACTATATATATAGCTCGAAATTCATTTCTCCTCCAACAATTTCGGTGATCATCACAGGAATAGAAGCCATTGTTCACATCTCGTGAACAAAGAAGAGAAGGAGCACATGAGTTAAGAAAAAAACAACAATGGATTTTTTGGGTCTAAAAACACTATAGACAACCAAAGTTTTGATCACCTAGTAAAGCATCTAAACACAAGTGGTTCGGATTTCTTGTGGTGGAATATTTCATATCTAAAATTGTTGTGGCTCGGAATTACAGTGGCCCAAAATTGCAGTATCGTGGCTTGGAATTATAGTGACCCAGAATTGCAGTACTGTGGCTCGAAATTACAATGACCCAATATTGCATTGTTGTAGCTTGGAATTGATGCAATAACCTCGGACTGTGAAATCCTCAGACTTCTTGCTATGGTTCAGGTGTGAAGATACAAAGGGTTGTCATAAGCTTGGAGTTAACTATGTGGTCATTCCTGTGGTGAGCTAGATTGAATAGTTGACAAGTGGAGGAGTGCCTAAGCCCATTTTGCATTCGCATAATTAAGATTGTGATTCTGACACTTTGAATTCACTATTGAAGCAACTGTTGAGGTATCATTTAGGCATTTACAGTCAATGATGCAGACCTGAATTTTGAAGGACATTGGATAAGGATAGCAATAAGACACAGTCCAACAACTTGCAATCATCAAGGCATAAGCAATCAATAATGGAGGCTTAAATATTGAAATATTTTGGACAGTCTAATTGGAGCTAATTGAACATATAAATAATTGAGGGGTGAAGAATCTTATTTAAGGATCTCAAGTAAGTACATCACTCATTTTTGTATCAACATTCGTTGAAGTTAGTTAAGTGTTTTGAAGCACCTATTAAGGAGCCTGTGGAGAGATATCTTGTTTGGGCAAGGAGTATTGAAGACACCTTATTAAAGGTTAGCTTGAAGACCTGAAGAAGCCCTCTTGTAGATAATTGTATGTTTTGGAAAAGTGAGTGGATTCAAAGGGCTTCCACTTGGTTAAGTTCCCAATAAAAGATGAAACACTCCTATAACACATACTATCAGTTTTTTCCTTTTCATTATTTCAACCTGAAATTCCTATGTTGAATTCATAAAATCCAATTTGTGAAAACCAATTGTAATGATCATATTTTCATATCTATCGTATTGATTTCATCACAATAGGGAGGTGGGTAAAGCTTGCATACCTTGGTTGATCATTTATGAAGGACAATAACAAAAATGTATCAAAACCTTGCTAATAATATCAACAACAATACGTCTAGACCATTGTAGCAACAAACATGAGCATCAATATTATCCCCTCAAACAAGAGCACACAAAGATGAACAAACCCTTTTAACTACTCCATTTACCTCTCTAACCCAACACGCACCCAACTATTCAAGATCCTCACCTCAAATAATTGTGTTGATTCTTAGTATAGAACCACAAAGTTCAACTATTTAGATTCGACTAACACAAAGACCTTCACTTTTAAATGTGTTTCTTTAAATAATTAGGTAAGTTCATAAAACAAAGGATAATCTCCAATTAGGATCTACTAGTCCACCAAGGAATTGAAAATTTCAAACAACTAAATTTCCAATAATTGAAAGATTCATGACCATTGAATTCCATGACCCTCAATTTCATTTAAACCAAATGAGGCGAGCCAATTTCTCTCTAGGTAGGTCTTGTTGAATTTTGTAGCTATGGTAGGTCTTCATAATTATGATCATTGATGTAATTTTAACAATAAATTTTATTTACGTAAAGCATCTTCTTCATGCTCAAAAGAAAATTATACTTGTCAAAAAGAAAAATATAAGGGATGTTCGTCATGGCCTTCTCAAAAGAAATTTTGAATTTTGAATTTTTAGCTCCTAATACATTTGGCCCAACCCCCAAGTGGCACCTATTTTCCCCCCTCAAGAAGACTATTTATATGCCACGTATTCCTCCATCAAGAGGCCTCCGATTCACACAAGAAAAAGCTTATCCCTACTCCTAGTCAAGATGAAAAAGGCCAAAGTAAAGGAGAGGAAGATCAAGTCAAATAATTCATCTTTGTTGTAGCTTGCATGTGTAACAAAACATGGCAAAATTTATGTGCATGAATTCTGAGGTAGGGCCCAAATTTTTTTGAAGAAGAGAGGTTTGATTTCAAACCTCTGTTGCAGACCCTAACCAAGTTAACAAGTTGTATATTGAGGAGGGCTTTGACTTGAATTCTTGGTAGACATTTTGTTGGTCAGTTTGACTATGGTTTTGACTTTGATGTCTCCCTTGTTCAATTTATTCTTAAGGAAATGATTTTTGGGGTTTTCCCAGGATACAAATCTTCTGTTTCTTACTTGGCTATTTATTCATGATCCTATTATCATCTATGTAATATTGTTTATGTCTTATCTGTAATTTCTTAATGATGAATAACAATAAGAAAATAACTTAATCATTAGAATTAATTATCATTTTAGAAGACACCATGAAAAATCAACATGGTACCAGAGCTATGGTGAAAGAGAAACCCTAGTTCAAGAAACCCTTTCAAAAGACGACCCTAATTTTCCTCCTTTGTTTAAAGAAAAGCTACGATCTCATGTAAAATTAATCACCTCTATTTAGGTTGAGTTCGTTAAGCTATGGGGTGATGCAACCTTGAAGAAGACAACAATTTGATCTTTGTTTCAAGCCTTGAATTCATCTCTGTTAAAGAGGCCAAAATATCTCAATCCAAGCCTCAGAAATCTCACGAGATCTAAAGTTACCTAAAGGAGAGGAACAAGAGCCTCATGAAGTGTTTGGTCAATTTAGTGTGTCCTAAATTGCTACATTAATTTGTCAATCCGGGATTCGTAAGCTGACGAAGTGTGGCGCACTATATGTGCAAGGTAACCTATCTCTTACTTTTTGTCGTTTTTGGTTTTTTTCTTTTTATCTTAGTTGGTTTCCTAATGTGAGATGGAAATTCTAAAAGACAAGTATGGTTATGATTGTTCAAGGAAATGATGTCCATTATAATGATTTACCAAACTTCAAACGTCAAAATTATTTTGAAACATACAATGAGATCTTTTTGATAGTCTCTCTTCTCTACTAGTTATTTCAACTGTAGTAGTAGGAGTGCTTTGAGTTTCATCATTTTTTCTCTTTCTCCTACTCCTTCTTGATGTACTACCTTCAGGAATTTCTTGGGGTTCTTCAAAGAATTTTCTAATAAAAAATTGTTCCCATGTGTCCTTTTTCTCTTTTAACTGTTTTTCAATCAGAATTTTCACAAGACCATGGTGATACAAATGTGGCTCCACGTCCCCTAAATGCTTCTGAACGGTCACAGACATCTTCTTCAAACTATTTAATAAAAAGTATGGCAGATTGAGGGTCTGGTTGTCTAGAAAATTCATCAGCAATCGGGTATGATACATATACATGGATCCAAAACGGCCCTCACAGGTGATAAATTTTTGAATGACCAACAGTAAAGTGGCCCACTCTTCTTTCAAAGCATGAACAGGAATTCCCTTTTTAAAAATAGTTACATCCATACCTGGGTTACGTAGGATCATTCTCCAGGCTTCATCACTAATGCTTTTGTTCTTGAACCATCGTTCACCTTCTTGAGGGAGTTCTGTAGCAGATGCTATGGATGCCTCATTCACCGTAAATTTGAGGTCCCCAATTTCTACCTCCAGACCATTGAAAGACCTTGCAAAAGCTTTTGTCACCTCTTTATGGTAGCCTCTAAAATTTTGGATAAACCGAAGCCACTTTGCCTTTTTCAATAAATCTCTGACTTGCGGGTATCCTTCCATGAATTTAGGTCCTTCTGGTTCTGTTCTCAACAACTGACCCATCCTTCTTTCTGCTCTTTAAAACTTGTCTACGTGAGGAGGGTTCAACGAAGGTAAGACGACTGAATGAGCGGAAATGAGCACGATTTATGGAGGAGACCAGTGACTGTAGGCGGATATCAGAGAATGGGTTTACGGAATGTAGCGTAACAGAGAACAAAATGGAGTGAAGCGGAACAAAGAAGGGTTACATGAGCACGGTGGAAATGCGGCTGTGAGATCAGTAGAACAATAGGAGAAGTAGAACACATCCGGAAATATTTAAAATTGGGTGGCTACAGAGTAAATGTAAGCACGTTTATAAAACGGCTACGGATTTTATGCGGCTGAAAGAAGCCGTAGTCAAATCAACCACGTTTCATCATCACAGGTGGAGTATCGGAGTATGAGTGAAGATCGGAGGCTTGATTATGGGACCGTTTGAAAATGAATGCAAGGATTATGGGCGGATCATATAGAGATCGTGGAATGGTTACGGAGTTTGTCAACACAATCATTGCATATAATGGAGCTATGGTTTATAACTATGTAAAAATGTGCTTAAATGCCATTTGAAATAAATTTTACTCATACCTTGGAATTCTTGCCATTTTTCATTGGTCTTCAATTAGTTGCTCCTCATTGATATCTTGAATGCCCCATGTCTTCATAATATGTCTTCATACCTGCATTTGATTTCATGATTGTTGAACTAACATTTGGCTGTACATTTTTTTTTTGAAAAACAGAGTGGTAGTTGCAGAATCTGCTTCCGGCTGCGGAAACTGGTGTCAGCTGCGGAAACAGGTGTCAGCTGCGGAAACTGACACAACTATTATTTGGGTGAATGGAAATAGATGGATGATAACTGTTTGAATGAAAATGGTCATGAAAGAAAATTTTATTGGTGAAATAAAATGAAATAGATGAAATGAAGTGAAATGGAATGAAGTGGAGTGAAATGAAGTGGAATGAAGTGGAATGGAATGGAGTGGGTGGTCACAAAACTTGTGAAATGAAAGAGAGAGATTTTTTTTGGAAAATATAGAGTGTCAGGTGTTCCTGATTTTCACCCTATATTTTCTGTATAAGACTGCCAATCAGTGATTGGTTTTCAGGCTTATACAATTTTTTTTTTTTTTTTTTAAAACTGAAAAGAACAAAAGCTAGGCTGGTGGAGAAGAAGAATTCTTTTGTACCAGCCTGATTGCAGAAATTTCTTGAAACATTTTGAAAAAATCCTCTTTTGAGAGTGGCTTATGATAAACTTTCAATCTATGGCCATTCACAATAAGAGGAGTTTGAAACTCATCAATGGTCTTGATTCTTACCGCTCCATTGCTAAAGATCTTGTCAATCTCATATGGCCCAAGCCAATGAGTCTAAAATTTTCCTTTAAAATCTTTAAACTTGGAATCAAATAACAATGCCCAATCTCCTTCTTGAAACTTCTTCTCTTTGATGTATTTGTCATGCCATTTAGGTCTTTGATATTGAACTAGATCAGTTCTTAGAATTGCCTCTTGTCTGATCTCATCTAGCTCATTCAACTGCTCCATTCTATGCTTTTGGGCTTCTGATAAGTCCATCCCCAACTGAACTGCTATCTTGAAGGTCTTGAATTGGAACTCAATGGGGAGCAAGACTTCTTTCCCATAAACAAGTTCATAGGGAGAATGTCTTGTTGTATTTCTCCATGTAGTTCTGTAGGCCCACAAGGCTTCAGGAAGCCTTTCTGCCCAATATCTTCTATGTAGATGAACAGTTTTGGTGATGATAGTTTCAAGAACTTTGTTTGTGGACTCCACTTGACCATTTGCTTGCGGATGGTAAGGAGTAGATCTTCTGTGCTTGATTTTGTATTCTTCCATCAACTTCTCCACCAAATTGGATGTGAATTGGCTCCCCTGATCTGTCACAATTTCTCTTGGAACACCAAAGCAAGTAAAAATATCCTCATAAAGAAAATGAACAACTGAATTTTCAGTAGCAGATACTAATGCTTTGGCTTCTACCCATTTAGTAACATAATCAGTACAAACCGATATATACTTCTTTTGCTTAGATGGTGGATTAATAGGTCCAATGAAATCTAAAGCCCATTTTTCAAAGGGTTCAATGAGTACCTGTGTTTGCAATGGCGTTTCATTTGAAAGGGTAGGTTTCCCTACTCTTTGGCAGCTGTCACACCTTTTGACATATTGTTTTGCATCTTTGAAGAGGGAAGGCCAATAATATCCTAAAGAGAGGATTTTATAGGCCGTCCTTTTGTATGCAAAGTGTCCGCCGCATGGTTCATCATGACATGCCTTAAGAATATCAGGCATTTCATCTTCCCTGACACATCTTCTGATCACAAGATCTGGCCCTGTTTTAAACGATTCGTTAGAAATCCATGAATATTTTGAACTCTCCTGAATAATTTTTCGTTTTTCTCTTGAAAATAAATGTGAAGGTAGTTTCCCTGTAACCAAATAGTTAGCAATATCTGCATACCAAGGGGTCTTAATAGTTACTGCAAACAAGTATTCATCGGGAAACTTATCTTCTACAGGAGAATCTTCTTTAGTATTCTGAATCCTAGACAAGAAATCAGCTACTGTATTCTGTTTTCCTGGTCTATCCAACACGGTAATATTGAATTCTTGCAAAAGTAAAAGCCATCTTGTCACTCTGCCATTAGTAACAGGTTTGTTCATTAAATATCTAATTGCAGAATGGTCGGTATGAATAAAAGTTTCATAGCCTGTTATGTAATGTCTAAATTTATTAATTGCATGAACAACAGCTAAAAACTCTTTTTCAGTCACAGTATAGTTCAACTCTGTGGGAGTCAAATTTTTACTGGTATAATAAATGGCATAAGGAACTAAATCTTTTTGACCCAACACAGCTCCTAGAGCTGTATCTGAAGCATTCGTAGAAATATGGAAAGGGAGTTTCCAATTTGGTCCTCTCAAGATAGGTGCTTCAGATATTCTTGTTTTCAAAGTTTCAAAGGCTGATTGACAATCGGGATCCCATTTAAATTCACAGTCTTTTGTAAGCAATTTGAAGAGTGGAGATGCTATTTTAGTGAAGTTTTCTATAAATCTTCTATAGTAACCATTAAATCCTAGAAAACTTCTAACATCTCTTTGACAATTTGGAATAGGCAACTTGGAGATGACTTCAACTTTTGATCTATCAACTTTAATCCCATCTCCTGAAATATGATGCCCCAAAACAATACCTTCAATAAACATCATAAAGCATTTTTCATGGCTTAATGAAAGGTTTGTTTCTTTACATCTTATAAGGACTTTTTCCAAATTTTCTAATGCCTCTTCAAATGAATTACCATAAATTGTAAAATCATCCATATAAACCTCTACACAATCATGGATTAGATTAGAAAAAATTCCTAGTACTGCTCTTTGGAATGTTGCGGGTGCATTACATAACCCAAAAGGAAGTACTCGATAGGCAAAAGTTCCCCATGGACAGGTGAATGTGGTCTTATCTTGATCTTCAAGTGCTACCTGAATTTGATTATAGCCACTAAAACCATCCAAGAATGAAAAGTACTTTTTACCTGCTAATGTATCTAATACCTGATCGATAAAAGGCAAAGGAAAGTGATCCTTCAAATTTGCTTTGTTCAATTCCCTATAATCAGTGCATACCCTCCATTTACCATTCTTTTTAGGTACTATAACCAAAGGAGAAACCCATCGGCTATCTGAAATTGGATAAATGAAGTTTACATTGAGTAATTTTTGGAGCTCTTCTTTCACTATCTCCCTAAGATTTGGATTCATCCTTCTTTGAGGTTGTCTGATTGGTCTACTGTTTTCCTCAATATAGATATGATGGATGCAAGTCTTATGATCAATACCTTTCATGTCAGTATACTCCCATGCAAATGCAGTAGAATGTTTTTGCAAGATTTTGGTTAGTTCTTCTTGTTGTGACTTTTCCAAATGTTTGTTGATATTCAATGTTTTTCCTGGAAAAATATCAATGGTAGAACTACCAAACTCTTCCATAGAGTAAAGAGACATTTGTCTTGATGATAAATATTCTATGTCAGATTCCAATTGAAATTGTGTGGGGTCATATTCTGAAGATGTCTCAAAATTTTCTAATGTGTTCAGAATTTGACTATCCTCACTAATTTCCGAAATGGTAAAGACAGGTTGTATAATATCCTCATCATCAACCCATTCATTGTCTCCTACTTCTATGATTGCTTTTGCTGGAGGATACAAATTGAATTTCTTTGTCGAATTACCATTAGAAATGTACATATCCCCAGATCTACAACTAATGAAAGCATCAGTTGTGGCTAGCCAAGATCTTCCTAAGATAAGTGGGTGCCCTCCTAGATTACTCTTGGGAGTCAAAATCATAAAATCTACTGGATATTCCCAAGAATCTAAGGAGACTGAAATATCTTCTAATACACCATCTGGTTTAATAATTGATCGATCTGCAAGTTGCAGTAAAGTAGGTGTAAAAGAAGGTTAGGAAGTTTTAGCTGGTCCATAGTCTGTCTACTCATAATGTTGATAGCAGCCCCTAAGTCAATCAATGTGTTTGGAATTTCTATCCCATTTATATGTGTCTTGAAAATTGGACTTCCTGGATCTACATACTTTTGCATGGTAATTTTTCCCATCATGATATCTGCAATTTTTCCTACCAGGTGGATTCTTCTTGTGTCTTTTAGTTTCCTCCCTGGTCTTTTGAGACTCAACTCCTTTATTATTTTTGCTAGAATAGGAATCTCTCGAATGGCTTGTAGCAAGGGAATCTTGATACAAAGATTCTTTAATTCATATAGAAAATCATAGTTAGGCAACAAGATTTGTTTTTCCACCCCTTTATCAATTTGTAATCTTTCAAGAAAAGGAGGTGTGGATGAAGATGCAGGTTGCTCAACTATAGGAGTTGTGGATGTTAAATTTTCTTTCTCTTTTTGAATGTTTGAGTTTTGAAGAGATGTTTCCTCAGAATTTTTATTGGCTTTAAGAGAATCCTCCTCAAAGGTATCTTGCTCTTGGACATCTATAGAAGGTTTTTCTAAAACTCTACCAGACCTGAGTTGTACATCATTGAGAGGAACAATCATATAGGTAGGAAATTGTTGTCCTTCTATCATGTAAGTATTATGAGGATTTTTATTGTTAGGATTTGGCAATGGCTGAGCTGGAAGTTGATTTGTCTTTTGTTGGTATGGGAGCATGAGTTGAGGATTTGGATTTTGTTGAGAAGGTTGTTGTTTTGGAAATGGCAATGAAAGTTGTGGATTTGGGTTTGGAAGTTGTGGAGCTTGTTGATTTTGAAAAGATGGAGGATATTGATAAAATTGAGAAAATCTCCTATAAGGATTTTGCATCCCTTGTACCCATGGCTGATATGGATTTTGATGTTGGGGCCAAGGTTGTTGCCAAGGATTCCAATTTGGTGGGGTTTGAAGATTCATATGGTTGTTAAACCCTTGAGTTTGTTGTCCCTGCCAAGGTCTTCTTGCAACAAAACAGAGAGATTCTACTGAATTTGGGTCTTCTTGAAAGACAACTTTGAGTCCAGGAATTGAAGGACAATCCTTGATCTCATGATTCTCTGAGAAAATCATACATGTTTCTACAACTTTTACATCCAAGGGACATTCCCTTAAAGCATGTTTCTTCCTACATTTCGGACAAAAGATGGCTAAAGCATCTGTTTCTGCTTTCTGCTTGTTTTGGATTTTAAGGGTGTCTAGTTGTTCACTAAGGCTCCCTAAGATATTAGTTTTGAATTCATCAAGCATATTACCAATCTCTACCCTACTTACTGATCCAGTTGCAGATTTGTTAGCCCTAATAAGAGAAGGATCCCTAGGCCCTTTTCCTGTTTTAGATTTTCCTCTTGAGAGATGGACACATAGTTCTGTTATGTCACGAAGTGGAAGTTGAGAAATGTCTCCTTTCCCCATTATGTTTAAAATATCTATCCATTCATCTCTAATGGCTTTTAATATGAGGGCTTTCAAGGTTTCATCATCTAAGTTGCTCATCTTTGCTCTTTTTAAGTTGTATTGAAATCTTTCAAGTAAATATTCCAAATTTTCATCTTCTTTTTGCATCATTTTGAATACCTCATCCTTGTGATTGGTGGGCATACAATAGTCCAAGTATCTATCCAAAAATGTTTGTTTCATATCATTTCAAGTCCTAATAGATTGAGTGGCTAATCCCATGAACCATTTCAAAGCAGCTCCCTTCAATGTTGAAGGAAACAGTTTGAGTTTTTGAGAGTCTTCCATATAGTCATAAGTTCGGCACACGACTTCAAACTCAAACAGAAATGTTTCGGGATCCTCACTTCGCAATCCATAAAAGTTAGGGAGAACAGATGGTGAGATATTTTTCATCGTTGTATGAGTTTCCTCATCAACTATAGGGAATCCAAACAAGTTGTCTCCTTCCCTATTTCTTCCATTATTTCCTTCACCATTGTTGTCTCCATTATTTCCTCCTCCTCTACCTCTACCTCTACCTCCAAATCCATCTATTATTTCCTCTGCCATGATAGTTTCTTTAGAGTCCTCAAAGTCTTCTGGTTCTTCTATCAAGGGAGGATGAGAGGGAGTCTTTTCCTTTTCTTCTTCAGGTGATTCTACTTCTTTGATTACAATATACTCTCCTGTAGAAGTAAAGAAAGGATCCTTTTCTAAATGAGATTTAGTAGGTGGTGTAGGAGAATCCTCTAATTCAGTTGTTCCTTGAATTCCAAGAATCTTAAGGCTAGGGGTAGATGGTGGTGAATCTTGTCTATGCCTTGAAGAAGATGGAGTTGTGAAAATCGAACTCTTGGCTCTAGCTATAAACCTTCCCCTATAATCTCTTGCTCTATGCATGTCATTTTTATTATTATTTTTTAAGTTGGGCTAATAATTCTCTTTCTGATCTTCCAGGTCACACTAGGTGCAAGAAGAGAGCATACTTAAGAAATTACTGAACCAATAACTCTCTTTTCTGATCCTCGAGATCACACTAGGTGCAAGAGGAGAGCATACTTCAAGAAGTTATCAAGTTTTCCCTTCTTTTATTATTTTGTTTTTTTTTAAGAAATTGGCTACCTAGTTACACTTCCCCGGAAACGGCGCCAAAATGTTTGGTCAATTTAGTGTGTCCTAAATTTCTACATTAATTTTTCAATCCGGGATTCGTAAGCTGACGAAGTGTGGCGCACTATATGTGCAAGATAACCTATCTCTTACTTTTTGTCGTTTTTGGTTTTTTTTTCCTTTTTATCTTGGTTGGTTTCCTAATGTGAGATGGAAATTCTAAAAGAAAAGTATGGTTATGATTGTTCAAGGCAATGATGTCCTTTATAATGATTTACCAAACTTCAAACTTCAAAATGATTTTGAAACATACAATGAGAAAATTAGTTCCTAAAAGGAAATGAAAATGTGCTACTATTCTAGTTAAACAAACAGTGAACTATTGATCATGAAAACCATTACCCTTGCTGCTGTCTAAACACAAAAGAAACTGTACTCAAAGAAAAGATTGCAAGTAAAGTAAAACTAAAATCAAATTACATCAACTCATATTATGACCCCTCACCATTAGTCTCGCTATGGCTTTCGGAGGTAATCATAAACAACTTGAGCAATCTGATATCTAATTTGCAGAAAAATAAACTAATATCAAATTACACACTCATACTTCAATCCCTCACCATTAGTCTCACTATGGCTTTCGGAGGTAACTGATAATGACATGAGCAATTTAATATCTACCTTGCAGAAAAGTAAACTAATATCAAACTATACACTCATACTTCAATCCCTCACCATTAGTCTCGCTATGGCTTTCGGAGGTAACTGAAAATGACATGAACAATTTAATATCTAACTTGCAGAAAAGTAAACTAATATCAAACTATACACTCATACTTCAATCCCTCACCATTAGTCTCGCTATGGCTTTCGGAGGTAACTGAGAATGACATGAACAATTTGATATCTAATCTAACTATTAAAGCAAATGTGCAAGACTGAAATAAACAAAACAGTGCTAGAATTAAAAACTAAGAAAAAGAAATCAGCAGAAGGACAATATTGATTCCATGTCATTAGTCATTATAAAATGATGTGCAAATGCCCGGGCTGCCTATTGTAATCTGGAACAAAAACACTGATCAGTTAACAACAATATAAAACATAAAAGATTATGAACAGAAGTAAAATGTAAAGCATGAAATATTATGGACAAAGATGAAATGTAAATACCATGAAAGATGTAATCTATATACACGTGAATGACTATGGCACAATGAACATAAAGAAATGAAGCATGAAACTATACAGTAATACACAAAACCTCAGCGTGTACAGGGGCCCTCTGCACAAACCTCGGGCAACAGCTTTCAAATACGAATTACGCTTTTGAACAAAGTCTTCTCATATATTAAAATGCGGTCATAACAGAGAAATAATGTCACAGCACAATGGCGACGCAATTACATTACAGAGCTAAAGAAGATCTAACTATTATGCGTATGAGAACGCATTATTTATAACAGAGGGAGATATAACTAATTCCCTAAAGTCTGCGCTGATAGAAGACACGTGAACCATCACGTCCAGAGATCTAGCATTATGGATGCCGTGAGGATTAAATCTATGGAGAGTGGATGTTGGATTCGGCTTATGGAGCCGTTTACAGGTGTTGATGTGTCTCCCGTGTTTTAGAAATGGCCACGCAAATCTCCACGTGATGAGAAACAGAGTTCTGTCACCGTGGGACTCTTCGGTTGACCACCACTTGGCCACCTTTGACCACAGCCTTCTTAGGTGAATTCGACTGAGCCAATAGGACACGATCCATGTCCATGTCATTTCTAACTTGCCCATGTGGCTCGATTTTTCTGAAGATACCTGCAACATAGACTTTAACAAAATGGCTGCGGAAAGTGACAAGATTCGCAGCTAAATGAGCAAAAATATAAATCAAACAGCAGACACAAAACATAGTTAAAAACCATTTTAAATGCTCTTTTACAATTAATATGCAATGATATTGATGACAGAGGTCAATTGAATGAAAAAGGTCTAAAAGGTGTATAGAAAAGATCTGGATTTGAGACTCAACATGAAGTAAACAAAGAAACCTCAATCAACTGCTTCAAAAGGCCAAGGTTGCCTCAGTTTGAAGGAGTGATGGTAAAATCCCGAATGGTTTCATAAATAACATCAAGCTAACCTGCAATTTGTTTTTTCTGTTGAAATATTGATTTGAAGAATTTGAGGTTTGAATTGAAGCAACCCAAAAGAAACATCTTGTTTCTTGTTGAATATCTAATATTGTCTAAGAAGAAAAAATGATGCATTAATCTAAGTGTTTGACCACCATCAAAGTATGGCTCTATCTCCATGCATTCACCCTACAATGATGAGTTTGTAGACCTACAAGGAGACCAGTGAAGCTAGGAACCTATGGTCAACACTAGGAATAAGGGTATGATCACAAAACAAAGATATATTACAAGCTATGTGCTAGTGCTCTCATAAATTTTGTTTGAATCTAAAGTCTCTTTTAAGGCTAGATTTATAAGGTATATCTCTGACAAAAAACAAGAATATTAAGCCTTTGGTGGTCCATTGTTCTTCAGAAAAATTACCAATGTTATGGCAAGGTTGAAAGGTTTTTTATGATTAGTCCTCTCTTAAGAACTATTCTAGAATTAACATTGTAACATTAGTCTCAGAAATAGGAACCGCAAGAAGATTAATTGATGATTGGATCATAAGCCTATCCTTTGGAGTTCAATTGAGAAAGATATAATTATAATGGTGAAATAGTTCCTTTCATGAAAGTCATCTTGTAAGGATGACATCTTTGTCCTAAGCAAGTCAATGCTAGTCTGATAACAGACCTATGATCAAAGTTGATATATTATATGTTCAAATGTAATATGTTGTCATCAAATTGCAAGCTCAATGCTCTAAAAGATGATGGATCATATTTCAAGAATCATGTCATACCATATCTTGATTAAAGGCAAAGAAGTATTTGCAAGGCTTCCTGAATAATCATGCACTTAGGATACATTTATAACTATTTTACAAGGATGCTAATATATTATTAGGAGGTCGGACACAGTATAAGAATTCCTGAAGCACATGTTGTTGGGAAAAATCTCGTATTAATGAGGCTTTGGCGAAGTTCAATACTCATTTTTATTGCATAATGTCAAAATAAAGAATAATTTCTTAAGATCTCGGTAGCACACCTTGTTGAAGTTTTTCGAAAGACAAGTAATTTGCGGAAATTGGTGTGTTCTATCTATTACATATTGCTATTACATATTACTATGATGATAAGCTATGATGATAAGCTCTCAAGTTGGAAAAGTTCAAATCTGATAAGTCTAATCCATGATCTTGTTCGGAAAATTCCCAATTGGTACGTTGGTGTTCAGGTAGGGATGATTTATCCACCCTAATTCGACATTAATTTTATCAATCCGGGAGCGTATCCTTTCAAGGCAACGTGCAAGGTATATGCAGGAAAAAACACACAGTCCATTCAACCGAGGGTTTATAGTAAGATTTAAAACATTTCCGTGAAGTAAAATCAACACAAAACATTCAAAACAATCCTTAACAATAGGAAATAATAACAATGACTGTAACAAGAAATAATCCACACATATACATAGATGCAACACCTGATCAGAAGAGTGAGCCCAGCTCTCTGATCAAGGCTGCGTTGCTCACGAAACACTTTAGAACAACGAAACCAAATATATTTTATTAATATGTAAAATGTGATTACAATCTCCTTCTGGGAACCCCCAATTACACGAACAATGTCCATTTTATACAAAATACAAGGGAATAATAGATTTCCCTAAAACATGATAACTGCGTGTCCAGAAATGGAATTCGGTTGGAACGACACAAATCAGTAGATATTCTAGATACGGCAAGGTCTGAGAATAGGCCCAGGGAATCATGATCCAACAGCGTGATCCCCCTTCAGCTAGCCGTTGCCGATTCTATTGCAAACTGCTGGAGCAAGGGTTCCTATTTTCCAATCTGCAATCAAACAAAAATATTAGTGCCATAATTAGGTAAAACTCTGCGAATTTACTTCATTAATTAAAAGATTCCAACTGGACAAGTCAGGGGTATTTACCTCATTAATTATTCATGACAAATGTGGGTAATTAAACAAAAAGGGTCAAAAAGGATGGCAAAAATGGGCATAGAAATAGCCAGATTCGGCGCCCAACATGGTTGAACATGGGGATTGTATGGATTTTTATCTTGGACTTGAAAGAGGTACAAAATGGGTATTTTAAAATCAGGGTTTGGAAAAGTAAAAGTCTTTAGGGCTTTAGACATTTGGATAACTAAAGTTTGTAAACCCTAGCAAGTAAAAAGGACTTGAATAAGAAATCTTAATGGTTTATGGACAAAAACCTAAGATTAGGCCTAGAAAATTATTTCCGTTGAAAGAATAAACCCTAGCCTATGCATGAAAGGGATGACATCATACTAACTGTATGGACGAGGTTGATCTACAAGTTGAATACCAAGATCAAGATGGAGTTGACATCTTCTCAAAAGATTAGTATTTTGTATCCCTCTTCTTTGATTATTACCATTGTTGTTATTTTTATTGTTAATATCTTGTCTTTGAATTCTTGTCTTGGTTGTAATTACTCTTCCATTGCCTCTTAGTGAGGATTGCAGGACCATAATAAAGGCTACCTAAACTCTAACAACATATGGAAGAATAAAGTAAATTTGTGACAAGAAGACTCTCCCAGAGATAGGGATGTGAGTTGAGAGATACTGTCCTAATAAGATTTGAGCTCAGAGTGTTAGGTCCCTATATTACTAGTATAGTCCCTTATTGTTGTTAGTGTAACCCCCTTATTGTTATAGTTGTACCCCTGTAACCCCCATATTGTTATTATTGTGCCCTTACATTATTATTGTTAGGTCAGTTAGGATTACATTATGGCCCCATGTACTCTTATATATAGAAAGGAGGTTTGGTCATTTGTATCATCCAAGAATTGTTAATTTATGTAATTTATTGGAGGTTTCCCCCTCTAAGTGGCTATTTCTAAGGTGTTGATCTCTCTTTTCTTCTATTTTTGGAGTTGGTTTCATAACATTTGGTATCAGAGCTTTGAGATTCTAGGGTTTCGCTGTTCCAAAAAGTTCATTGTGGCATTTTCGCTATAACGTTTTTTATACGAAGGTTCAAAAGCTGAAATTTTCATCGAGCGAAGCCGAAATCCTGAGGAACCTCCTGTAAACATTTCAGATCTTGGTTCGCAATATTTTCAGAGATATGATCTGTGGAAGTTAGGGATTTTTTAGGCTCGTGAATTTCACCTGAAACAGGTCATCGTGGCATGTGTGCTATAAATTTCTATCTACGAAAGTTTTAGAAGCTAAAAGTTTTACATAGCGAAGCCGCAATCCTAAGGAACCTCCTGTAAAAATTTTATATCTTGGTTCTCAATATTGTCGGAGATATAATTTGTGGAAGTTAAGGTTGTTGCAGGCTCCTGAATTTCATCTCAAAGAGGTGACTGTGGGAAAATCATCATAACTCTCTCTCTGAGCATCAGATTGGAATTCTGTAAAAATTGGCTGCAAGTAGACGGACTGTAGTTTCATTTTTATCAATTTTGGAGCTGAAGGAGGAAACAATAACACATTGCACGCCGTACAAGTTCACTCTACTGAACCAGTCCATAATTAGGTCATTGCGAGAGATTCAACATAAATTTGTCTTGAAGAATCCAAATCAGGTTAGACCTGTGACATTTGAAAGAACTGTCAGAGGGCTACTACAGGCATGAATTTCAGATATTTAGGATTTTAAATTATAGAGATAATTCAATTTCAATATCAAGCTCCTCAAAAGCAAGAAAAAGGTGTGTATTTTTTTCCGAATTGAATAAGTCTTGTTTGAAGAATCAAGTTGAATTGATTCCAAGGGAATATTGTAGAATAGATATCAATATCAGGTAATAAAATGCCCTCTAAAAAGAATTAAACACCCATTAAGCCTTCATAAGGCTCTACTATGACTCTTGAAGATGAAGAATGGCAACATGACATATCAAAATTACAAGAGCAAGTGAAAAAAATTTCGCTCTCGTAAAGAGCAACAAAAAATGACATGGAAGTTTTGAAGAAAGGTGTGGAAACAAAGATGGATGGTTTGAAGAAAGGCGTGGAATCTAAGATGGATGGTTTGAAGAATGGCATGGAAGCTAAGATTGATGGAATGGAAGCTAGCATGGAATTTAATATGGATGACATGGAAGCTAAGATCGATGAAAAAATGGAAAACATGAAGAATGATCTAAAAACAGACATGGAAGTTTTGACAAAGTTGATACAAGAAATGTTTCCTAATGGTGAAAAGATAGTAGAGGAAACTCATGATGAGAAAAAAATAAGTGTTAATCATGATTTCATAAACTCTAATGTTGGAGGGAAGAACCACCATATTCCAAAAATGGAAATGAGCAAGTTTGATGGCAAGGATCCCATAACATGGATACTACAGATGGAGCAATATTTCGATCTCAATAATGTTCAAAACACATAAAAGATACGCATTGCAACTTTACATTTAGACCAAAATACATTTGTATGGTATTGATGGCTTTGCTCCCATAAAAAAATTGTCACTTGGTCATTTTTTACGGAGAAAATGATAGCACATTATGAGGATACAAAGAGCAACACCTTCTTTAGCCAATTGATAAATCTAAAAAAAAAAGGTTCAGTGGGGGAGCACAATGAGGACTTCCAAAAATTGGATATAAAGGTAACTGATTTTCTAGAGGAACACAGGATTGATGTATTCATAGGGACTTTAAAGAATAACATCCAACATGAAGTTCGCGTTTGGGAACCTGATTCATTGGAGAAGGCATTCAGGTTGGCGAGAAAAATTGAATGTAAAATTATGGCGAAAACCTACCACTCACATCTATAAAGATGGAAGTGTTGCTACTCCAAGATTTCCACAACCTACAATGATCTGAAAATGGAAGTATTTGAAAATGTTGTGCAAAGTATCCATTTCCATTTAATTAAGTGTGCAAAGTATTCTCCATGTCTTGCAAGTAAAAAAAAGTGTTTTTGATAAGTTTTTTGAGTTTTATGTGTGAGGGAATGTTAATTAAATTTACTGTTTAACATATTAAATCAGAAATACACAGCATATAAACTTCACCATAACATAACACAACAACATGATGAGGCAGTTCACCCCTCCTGGGCTACATCTGCAGGGTCCAAGGCTCCCAATGGGCATGTCCTTGCTCTATTAAGTTGTTCAAATTGATTATACAGTGAGAAATATGCCTAAAAAAGTAGAACCAGCTGTGAAATTGAATTCAAAATATAGAAATACGCTAAAAATGGCTTTTGTTTCACCTCAAATAGTGAAGTATAGCCCAATATAGCTCCATTTCCTTGATGGCTCTGGTGGCTCTCCAAGATTACCTGAAGAAAAAATGGCTGTATAACAACTCTGTTCACTCTACAACCTATCCCAGACACTCTAGAATGCTCAGAATACCCAAAATTGACCAAAATTTCATCCAAATTGGTTCAATATTGAAGAAGTTATGATGAAAACAATTTTTTGCCCAATGTCAATTGAAAACCCCACTAAATGTGGGCTAACTGTAGATAACCACACTAAAATTGGCACTAAGGCCTGATTTGGTGGAACACACCCAAATAAGGCAGAACCACTAGTAGTTAACTTAAATGTTGGAGCGTGCGCATTGAAGTGGTCACATGGTATTTTCCGTTGGGACCGCCGGATTAACCGCGGCCTAACGGTTTTGAAACCGTTATTAAATAGAAACTCGCACTGTCACATGTTATGGTATGATGGGCAGTTAAGTCTTTAACCACCAACATTAATAGCTTGAGCCACGGTTATAGCTCTCGGTCGCGACGGTTGGGTGCTGTCTGGCTAGCCCTGAGGGGCTAGCCCTTAAATTTTTTTCGCCCAATATAATTTGTAACAACAAATAAAACTCAACTCCGTAATATGTTAAGAACTATTTCATAGCCCGGTTGATTGAGCGCTTGTGCTTGCGGGGGCTAGACCTGCGTTCGAATTTGGAAAAGTCCATAATTTTTTTTTAACGTACCATTTCTATCCAACCTGGGGCCACGTGGCGGCCTCCGGGCCTGCCATGTGGCAACCTATTATTGGTCTGTCTCCATACAAGTCAAACCATAAACCAATCACATAATGCCAAATGTCGAAGCCTCATTCGCCTAGATGGAATATTCTAGGGAATATTTTGGGGAATATTCTGAGGAATATTCTTTTTTAAATATTTTCAAAGTCAAAGTCAACCTTGGTCAAACTGGATTTTTGAAGGATATTGAAAACTTCAAACCTGCATAACTTTCACATACGACGTCGGATTTGAGTGCTGTTCACGGTGCCAGAATCGCAGCGACGAGGCCTATCCGGTTATTCAAGTTGCAACCAATTCTGAGCTTTTCCATTTTGAACATTTTTTCCACTTGGACATGATCCCCTGATCACACCTCCCAAATGGGAAGCTTTTGGACCCCAAAAGCTCTCTGATTTACAGAAACTGAAGATGAGGAGAATGATTCTCCATTCTTCCAACCTTGAACCATTGAAATCTTCCTGACTTCATCAAATTGAGCTTCTCATAAAGAGACAAATTCTTCCTTGAATCTGTTGATTGACCGTTGCTAATTTTGACTGTGTCATGATGCAAATTTTTGAAACTTGCAGAACAACAAATGAAATTTGTAGAATACATATTGTTTCTACAATGGTAAAACTTCAAAGGAAACTAAAATTGAGATTCACCTTGAGAATTTTCCTCATGGAAAATTTTTGCCAAATGAGCCATGTACTTGCGTCGAATCCCGACCAAGTTTTCTCGCCATACCAACTTGCCATTCTGAAACCAACATTGACCCATGCTGAACTTTGTGTCCTCTTTTCTTGCATGCCTTTTCATGTTTTGGATTCTTGCACCACTTTGCATCGACACTTTGTTCTTTGCACCGATTGACACCACAGGCATTTTCTACAACATCTTGTCATCTTCCCAAGACGACTTGCTTTCAGGCTGAAACATATCATCATTTATATCAAAAATAACATGGAAAGGAAAATATACAAAATATTTTTGCTTAACCATCAACAAAGTGAAATTTTGACTTGCATTGACAAGCCTTTTCAATTGCCCTGGATTGACTAAAGAAGATTCTAGCTTCTTCTGATGTGCTCTCACAATAAACTCCTCTCCATCCTTAAACATATGATACTTGTTCTCATGGTGATGGAAGATCGCTTTTCTGTCATATAAATATAGACTACCCAACAAAACACCTGTAATGTCATGCGGTACCACATCTAATTCAACCAAATCAACATAATGAGCTGTTATGGCAAAGCGCAACACGCACTTTCTTGGGACTTGTAAATTAGCATCCTTGCAAATCCATCCAAGTGGATATGGCTTTGGATGAAGTATGGTCTCAAGTTTCAGCTTCTTGACTAAGTCTTCTGAGATGAGATTTGCTTGAGACCCACTATCAAATAGTGTGTCTATATTTGTGTGTTTTGAGGTTATCCTTATATGAAATAGCTCTATCCTCCTCTTTTCATTTGGGCTTCTATGTTACAGTTTAAAGTGCTAGAACTGGGATTTTTTTCCTATACAATCTCTTTTACATTTATGTTCCTTAGTACCATGGCTATGCTTTTAGTTTCATCACCTGATTCAGACCCTAAGTCTTGTTAAACAGTTGCAACAGTTTTTCCCTTTTCTTTGGACTTATCTTTGTTTTTAAATTTCTCTGGTTTCAGCTCTGGATGAAGTTTCCAGCAATGGTCTTCATCGTGGCTTGTCTTGGAACATTTTTTACAAAAGAACTTTCCTTTTTCTTTCCTAGAGTTTGCATTTCTTTTCCTCCCTTTGCCTTTAAATTCACTTTCCTAATTCCCATCAAAAGATTGTTTCCCTCTAGCCTCTAAATGCGTAGCTTGCACACAAACTTCATCTAGACTAGTAGGATTGAACATAATGATAGTATGTATAAGATAGTTGTGTAAACCACCTATATATTTCAGCAAGGTATCTTGACTTTTCAAATCAATTCCTAACAACAGAGCCCTTCTTCTAAACTCTTAAGTGTAATCTTGAACACTTTGTCCTTTAAGTTGTCTAAAACTTTTCCAATTCATGATAGCCTTTTGTAAATGAGCTAATAGATAAAATTGCTACTTAAGTGCAGAAATAAATTCAACCCATGATAAAGTAATCTTACCATGTTTTTTAATTTCATCCTTGGTCTTGGCTTCTCTCCATACCAATGTTGATCCTTCTATCCTTAAAGAGGTTAACTGAATCTTGGTGTCGTCTTCATGAAGGTTTTGTATCCTCAAGTAAACTTCCAAGTGTCTTATCCAATTGTCAAGTTTCTCTGCATTGAATTCACCGTTAAACATAGGCAACTCAAATTTAACATGAAGCTTTAAAAATGGACTTTTACTAGTAGTTTTAGACTTGTGAGATTGATTCACCGAAGTAGAGGATGACGATGTAGAGGAAGATGATGAAGATGGGGATGGTGGATCACCATTTCATCCATGTCATTTCTTTGACTTGTCATCACTTTTATTTCCTCTTGAAGAACCCTCTCCTTATTAATGATGTTTAGACTCTTATCCAACAAGCCTATCATTCCTTTCTTGGTAGATTATCCTCACCATCTATTTCATGTCTAGGAAAGCTTTTCGGAATACCCGTTCTTCTTCTTTGGGATCAATGTCTTCTGGAGCTTTTCCTTCTCTTGAAGACATGCTTGAGGCTTCCTCAATAACTCTTGGGGGTGTAATAGATGGTGGAGGCAATGGAACTCTGGCCCTCCTTGGTTGAGTATTATCTTGTGCTCTAACCAATTGTCCTTCCCCTCTTTTGAGTTTAAGCCTAGTAAGCATCAAAACTTGCAAACAAACAACTATATATTTGCACAAAACAAATGCAGAGTAAAACTATAGCTCTTAATACTCAAATCCTGAGCTCCGATACCAACTGATCTGAAAATGGAAGTAATTGAAAATGTTGTGCAAAGTATCCATTTACATTTAATTAAGTGTGCAAAGTATTCTCCATGTCTTGCAAGTTAAACAAAGTGTTTTTGATAAGTTTTTTGAGTCTTATGTGTGAGGGAATGTTAATTAAATTTACTGTTTAACATCTTAAATCAGAAATACACAACAGATAAAATTCACCATAACATAACACAACAACATGATGACGCAGTTCACCCCTCCTGGGCTACATCTGCTGGGTCCAAGGCTCCCAATGGGAATGTCCTTGCTCTATTAAGTTGCTCAAATTGGTTATAAAGAGAGAAATATGCCTAAATAGGCAGAACCAGCTGTGACATTGAATTCAGAAGATAGAAATAAGTTAAAAATGGCTTTTGTTTCACCTCAAACAATGAAGTATAGCCTAATACAACTCCATTTCCCTAATGGTCCTGGTGGCTCTCCAAGATTCCATGAAGAAAAAATGGTTGTAGAACTCTTCTGTTCACTCTAAAACCTATCCCAAACAATCCAGAATGCTTAGAATACCCAAAATTGACCAAAATTTCGTCCAAATTGGTTCAATATTGAAGAAGTTATGATGAAAACAAATTTCTGCCCAATGTCAATTGAAAACCCCACTAAATGTGGGCTAACTGCATATAACCACACTAAAATTGGAACTAAGGCCTGATTTGGTGGAACACGCCCAAATAAGGTGGAACCATGAGCAATTAACTTAAATGTTGGAGCATGCGCATTGAAGTGGTCACATGGTATTTTCTGTCGGGACCGCTGGATTAACCACAACCTAATGGTTTTGAAACCGTTACATTAAATAGAAACTCACGTTGTCACATGTTATGGGCTGATGGGCAGTTAAGTATTTAATTGCGAGCGTTAATAGCTTGAGCCACGGTTATAGCTCTCGGTTGTGATGGTTGGATGCTGTCGGGTTAGCCCTGAGGGGCTAGCCCTTAATTTTTTTTCACCCAATATAATTTGTAACAACAAATAAAACTCAGCTCCGTAATATGTTAAGAACTATGTCATAGCTTGGTTGGTCAGGCGCTTGTGCTTGCGGGGGCTAGACCCACTTTCGAATCTGGTGGAGTCCATAATTTTTTTTTTAAATACCATTTCTGTTTGACCTGGGGCCACGTGGCGGCCTCTGGGCCTGCCACGTGGAAACTTATTATTGGTCCGTCTCCATACAAGTCAAACCATAAACCAATCATAGAATGCCAAATGTCGAAGCCTCATTTGCCCAGATGGAATATTCCAGGGAATATTCTGGGGAATATTTCGAGAAATATTCTCGAAATATTGCTTGGAATATTCTTTTTTAAATATTTTGCAAGTCAAAGTCAACCTTGGTCAAACTGGATTTTTGAAGGATACTGAAAAATTCAAACCTGCATAACTTTCACATACAATGTCGGATTTGAGTGCCGTTCACGGCGCCAGAATCACAGCGCAAGGCCTATCTGATCGTTTAGGTTACAACCAATTCTAAGCATTTCCATTTTTGAGCTTTTTTTCCACTTGGAGATGATCACCTGATCATACAAGGTTGACACCACAACAATTGGAAGAAAAAGAGAAAATGGGATTTTCTACAGTTGTGATAGCAAATACACTAAAGGTCATAAGTGTGCTGAGAAGAAATTATTTTACATAGATTGTGAAGAGGAAGAAGAAAATGAACAAGAAGAGGATATACACCAGGAACCAACCCTAGAAGAGGAAGAAATGAGTCTGACCATATCGTGTAATGCATTGGCGGGAATTACCACTCCTCAAACTCTCAATATAGAAGGACATATCAAGAAGAAAAAGGTAATAGTGTTGATTGATTCAGGTAGTACCCATAATTTTATTCATTGTAAGGTAGCCAAGGAATTGAATTGTTTCCTATACCCAACACGAGAATGTCAAGTGATGGTTGCAAATGGAGGAACTATAAATTGCTCTGGAAAATGCCATAATATCAAGCTAACCATGGGGGAATATGTATTGACTAGTCCAATGCTTTCCATTCATATGGGAGGTGCTGATGTTGTACTAGGAGTACAATGGTTACAATCTTTGGGGACGGTAGCTTTTAATTTTCAAGAACTTTTCTTGAAATTTTTTTCAGAAGGAAAGGAAGTCGAATTACGGGGTATTGCGGGGAAGCCGAGAAAGATAATAAGCTCTAATGTCATCACAAAGCTTCTAAAGAAAGAACAACGAGGCGTAATTGCACAATTATGCTCACTAGAAGTTCCAACATCAAAATCATCTATTTCTGCAGATCTCCAACAAGTCTTGGACAATCATTCCAAGGTGTTTGAAACTCCCAAAGGACTTCCACCTATTCGTGATCATGATCATGCTATTCATTTGATTCCAGGAAGTGTTCCTCCAAACATCAGGCCTTATAGATATCCTTATGTCCAAAATAGCGAAATTGAACGTATGATTGCAGAAATGTTAGAGGCGGGTATAATTCAACCTAGTCAAAGTTCTTTCTCTGCTCCTGTAGTATTGGTACACAAGAAGGATGGATCATGGAAAATGTGTCCAGATTATAGGGAGCTCAATAAGCTCACCATTAAATATAAATTTTCCATTCCTGTGATTGATGAATTATTGGATGAATTACATGGAGCAATTTATTTTACCAAGTTGGATCTTCATTCAGGATCTCATCAAATTAGAATGAAGACTGAAGATATTCCAAAAACAGCATTTCGAACTCATGAGGGTCATTATGAATTTTTGGTCATGCCTTTTGGCCTTACCAATGCACCTTCTACATTTCAAGGGTTGATGAATTCCATTTTCAAACCTTTCCTTAGAAAATTTGTGCTAGAATTTTTTGATGATATACTAATCTACAGCAGGTCTTGGAAGGATCATGTTGAACATGTTGACAGGGTGCTCAAACTATTGCAGGAGAAACAATTATATGCAAAAAAATCCAAATGTTTATTTGGAGTACAAGAGGTGGAATATCTGGGTCATATTGTATCTCACGAGGGTGTTAAAGTAGACCCTAACAAAATTAAAGCCATTAAGGAATGGAAAGTCCCCACCACCATAAAGCAGTTGCGAGGATTTCTCGGGTTAACAGGGTATTATCGCAAGTTTGTTAAGAATTATGGGAGAATAGCAGCACCTCTAACAACATTATTGAAGAAAGATGCATTTTCATGGACTCCTGAAGCAACTAAGGCCTTTGAATGTCTTAAAGAGGCAATGTGCCTAGAACCGGTCTTAGCTACACCAGACTTCACAAAAACCTTTATTGTGGAATGTGATGCCTCAGGAAATGGAATTGGTGCAGTTTTAATGTAGGAAGGAAGACCCATTGCTTTTGAAAGTCGACCAATCAAAGGAAAGTATTTACAGAAACCTATTTATGAGAAGAAATGTTAGCAATACTGCATGCACTAAAGAAATGGCGAACTTACCTAATGGGAAGACACTTCAAGGTAAAAACTGATCATGATAGTCTTAAACACTTTTTGGAACAAAGACTATATTTAGAAGAGCAACAAAAATGGGTCACAAAGATGTTGGGTTATGACTTTGAAATAATATACAAAAAAGGAAAGCTTAATGTTGTTGCAGATGCACTCTCAAGAAAGAATGAAGAGGTGGAAGCATTGTTTTGTGCCATTTCTATTATCCAACCAGATTGGATAACCGAAGCAAGAGATGAATGGAAGAAGGACAAAGATGTATGGACACTCATTCAAAAGTTGCAGCAAGATCCTAGTACATCTAATATATTTAGTTGGAAAAATGATTCCTTATGGTACAAATATCGCTTATATCTTTGTAAGAATTCCCAACCAAAACAAAAGATTCTTCTGGAATTGCACACTTCTCCTTTAGGAGGACACTCAGGATTTTTAAAAACTTACCACAGGGTGAAGAAAGAATTTTTTTGGGATGGCCTTAAATCTGATATTCAAAATTTTGTGGTAGAATGTTTGGTTTGCCAGCAGAATAAAGTGGAAACAATTAAGACCCCAGGACTTCTACAACCTTTATCCATTCCAAGTCAACGTTGGGAGGAGATTTCAATGGATTTTATCACAGGTTTACTTAAGTCCGAAGGAAAGAGTGTCATCATGGTGGTAGTTGATAGACTTACCAAGTATGCACACTTTTGTGCATTATCTCATCCATTTAAAGCAAGTATAATTGCTACTACATTTATGGACAGAATTCAAAAGCTACATGGAAGCCCAAGGGTTATTGTGAGCGACAGAGATCCCATTTTTACTGGAAATTTTTGGACGGAGTTATTTTCTTGTTTGGGTACTCAATTAGCTCATAGCTCATCTTATCATCCTCAATCCGATGGTCAAACCGAGATAGTAAATAAATGTTTGGAAGGATATCTTCGTTGTTTTGTATCTGATAAACAAACACAATGGGTCAAGTGGTTACCTCTCGCTGAATGGTGGTATAACACTTCCTTCCATACTGCAGCAAAAATGACCCCATTTATGGCAATTTATGGATATCATCCACCATCGATCACATCATCTTTAAGGGAAAATTCGAAGGTTCAAGCAGTGGAAGATCACATCGAGCATCAGCAAGAAGTTCTCCAACTGTTAAAGGATAACCTAAATTTGGCACAAAATCGAATGAAACAACAGGCAGATCAACATCGCAGCGAGAGAAGTTTTGATGTAGGAGATTGGGTATTTTTACGGCTACAACCATACAAACAAATGTTCCTCAAGCAAGCTAAGAAGGATAATAAATTATCACCAAAGTACTATGGTCCTTACAAGGTGTTGCAACAGATTGGTTCTATGGCATACAAATTGGAGCTTCCTACTTCTTCGCGAGTACATCCAGTTTTCCATGTTTTATGCTTAAAGAAGGTTATAGGTGAAAATCTTCCAGTTCAAACAATATTGCCAGAACTTGATGAGGAAGGAAAAATCATATTGGAACCTGAAGCGGTCACGGAAACAAGAACTTGAAAACTACGGAATCGATCAATTTCAGAGTATCTCATCAAGTGGAAGAACTTACCCACTGAAGATTCTACATGGGAGGATGAAAATTTTATACAGAAGCACCCAGAGCTACTCAAGCGTTGAGGACAACACATTTTTGAAGGAGAGGGGCATGTTAGGTCCCTATATTACTAGTATAGTCCCTTATTGTTGTTAGTGTAACCCCCTTATTGTTATTATTGTACCCTTGTAACCCCCATTTTGTTATTATTGTGTCCTTAAATTATTATTGTTAGGTTGGCTAGGATTACATTGTGGCCCACTAGGATTACATTATGGCCCCATGGACTCCTATATATAGAAATGAGGTTTTGTAAATTGTATCATCCAAGAATTGTTCATTTATGTAATTTATTGGAGGTTGCCCCCTCGAAGTGGCTTATTTCTAAGGCGTTGATATCTCTTTTCTTCTATTTTTGGAGCTGGTTTCATAACACAGAGGGAGCTAATAGATCAAAAATATTGAAGTATGCCCTGTTCTATGTGGAGAAGAAGTAAGTAAAAATAAAAGTACAAAGAAAAGGATTACCTTAGTAAGAGGGAGACGACTATGAAGGGGAATATTGTTAGGTACACTTTTGTTAAAATTCATTGTCTTTGTGATTTATGTTACATTAGATGGATGTAGAGATTGTCTTCCTTGATGAAAGAAGTGTACATAAGAGCTACCTCAAGTTGGTGAGGTACATGAAGAAGTCTTATACTTGTAAGCAGAAAGAAGGCTTTGAAAAAACTCATGAGACTTGATACACTTGAATTGATGTATCAATGTTGATCCTACATGATATATATATATATATGTATGTATGTATGTATGTATATATATATATATATATATATATATATTTTTTTTTTTTTTCTTTTTTCTTTTTTCTGACGTAAGTAGAAGATCTCATGTGTCATAAGGAGTAGCATTGACTAAAAGAATTGGTTTAAAGGGAGCAGTAAATACTTCTTTAGGGACCCTATTTTTAATTATGGATTGTCATTGATAGTTGATATAATGAAAGACAACAATGATCAAGGGAGAAGCTTGAGTTACCACAATAGGATATGCCTGAGTATGAGAGGGATCATCGAATCATGGTTACCAAAAAGCATCTGTGATCCACTGAAGGGAACATATCAGTTTATGGTTGAACTAAAATACATTGCCCAAATTGTGTTGGAGTACCAGCATGGTGCAATTGGTTATGGAAAAGTCAGTTATGATTTGAGATTTGTCTCAAAAAATGGAGTACAAATGTAAATTCAGATTGGATTAGGACTTTTGAAGGAAAATATTTTACGATCTGTTATGATTTCACTAGATGAGTTAGAAGAAAACATCTGTTGCACTTAGTGATCAAGTATATTGTCGTTGGTTTAGCATGTTGATAAGTAGCATGAATTCTGAGGGTACTTGCAGGGTTATCTTGATTTGGTGCAGGTGACGACCACAATGACAGGTCGAAGCACATTGTGGTCAAGTACCACTTCATTTGAGACATGGTGCAAAACAGAGCAATGAATCTCCAGTGTATCTCTACTGATGAGTAGATATTTGATATTCTTACGAAGCTTTGTCTAGAGTGAAGTATGTGTACTTCAAGGACAAGATTGGACTTGTGGATTATGCCCCTCTCATTGAGAGGGAGTGTTGTTGAGACACCAACTTGGAAAACATTATCCCTATGTCCTTGTGGCATTGGTTAGAGAATGGTCCAACATTCTCCCTGTGTCATTGTGACCTTGTTTGGAGAATGGTCCAACATTCTCTGTGTGTATTATAACCTTGGTTAGCGAATGGTTTGACAAATTAGATAGCATCATCGACAATCATTTTCCCTGTGTCATTTTGACCTTGGTTAGAAAAAGGTCTGACAGTGGATAGTCATTCTCCTTGTGTCATTTTGACCTTGTTTGGAGAATGGTTCAACAGTGGATAATCATTCTCCCTATGTCACTTTGACCTTGGTTGGAGAGTGGTTTGGAAAAGGAAAATCATTCTCACTTTGTCACTTTGACCTGGGTTGGAGAATAGTCCTAGAGGTTCTTCCGATGAGCAAGAACCTCCCAAAATTGTGCTTGTATCTCTTTCTAATGTGAGCTTCTTTGTTATCGAGCCTAGGATGAGGCCTTTGGAGTTTCACCTAGACTATGTATGGGGACTAGTCGTTTGATGATGAACTAGTTGATGTGTGTATGTAAATAGTACTGTTACCCACCACTTCGTGGGTGATATCCCTAGGAGAAATTGTTTCTCCGTGATTGTCCTCAGTCATCATATAACAGCCTTTTCAGCCCTCAACTAGCTCATTGTGCCATTTCTCTGCCACCTGAGCTAGTCATGTGGTCCGTCACCCATTTGTATTGATCGTATGTTTGAAGTTGGGCCTCCCGAACTTGAAGGTATGCCTTGTCATTTGGTAATTGAGTGTTGGGTTTACTTTTCATGAACAATTTTCGACATGAATTGATGGGGGGATTTTGTGAAAAGAGTGGACTTAGTTTGTGCTTATGTCCCCTTGACCTATTTTTCATGTTACCCTTTCATTTTAGTATAGTGGGATCTCCTTTACTGATCATTTTTTTTAGAGTGTTTTTCCTTGTAAAATCTCGACTTTGGTTGTGTGGTCCAGCTCCTATGTACACCTACATCACCCCTATTTCCACTCACTATAACCCTACTCATCATATCTCCCACCTGGGTCCACATTCTCGTATTGGGTCCACATAGGGTTAGCCTCTCCTTTCCCATGCCCCCACCTTGGGTCAGGCCTGGAATGATGCACTGTAGGTTGAACCGAATAAAAAAGAAAATAAAAAGAAAGATGGCCACATTCAACAGGAAAATATACCACAAAATGAAAAATATGGTCGGGACAAAAATATCCAACACGTGGGAAAAAGTCAATACATGAGCTCTACCCCTTCCCCATGGCCATCATCCTGGTTCCATAGGCCCTAGACGAGCCTCCTTTATCATTTAGGAACCCATGATTGTTCCAACCCATAGAGGGCAATGAAATTCCCTACTAAAACTAGGGTATTTACTGCTATATATGACACATCATGCTATTGTACTTTTAGCCCCGAGCAATTTATTAAAGACAAATCATAAACATGCAAAAGGCTTATAAAGAAGGGTGGAAAAATCAAGGTCGAGGCACCTCATGTACCACGAATGATCCCTCCTACACATTACATACCCAAGAGTGGGCTTCGCTTTTCTTAGCTACCCTTATGCCCCAATATGTGGCCCAGGTTTCCCCTATCACTCCTTACTCCATTTTATATCTTGATCATATGCTACCACCATTTGAGGAATGGATCTTGGACATGCTATCCCCTCTAAAGGAATAAACCACCTAATAAGGTGCTTGGCTAACCCCCTTTGGAGCTTGAGACATTAGCACATCCCAAAGTCCACTATGGAATGGAAGGTCATTATGAAGTGTCTAGTTGTTTTCCATGGTTTGTAAGCTCTTTTAACCGATTACTCTAACTAGCGGACGCATTGGATCTTATACAAGATTGTAGATGGTGTCAATTTTGATTTTGGTCTCCCTATACGGGGTTTTAATCCTCCAGAGGGCTACATTGTCACATGTAGAATGTTTTTCAAGAGCCATGGGCTTCCACAACAGTAGACAACACTCTATGGATCACTAAATATGTTCAAATATTGCTAGAGATCCACCTTTGTGACGAGGAAGATGCATTTGGTACACTATGCCCAACTGACCCCACAGGTGCACCACATACTTGGCAGGTGTCCTAGGGCTTGTACAATGACATGAAAACATTTATTCCAACATCTGAGCCTTCATAGAGGGTCTATAGGAATCTTCGACTCATTTGGAGACCCGTGAGGTCATTTGTGTGCCCCCACATCCATAGGGAGCACCACAGGTTTATTTCTTGGAGAACAAGGCCACCTAATTGAACATCATATTTTGAGGGTCCCATGCATTATTATGGCACTCATGGACCTCAACATGCCTCTTATAAGTCCTTACGACACAATTTACCTCTTGAGAGGCTATTTTTTTCATGAGCTAGTTTGGTGGGCTTGTCAAAAGTTAGGTTATCATACTTTTTAGTTTTTAGGGGCTAATGTAGGCCCATAGGCTAATTCGAATCCCTATTAGGTGTATAACTAGGAGTTAGATGGATTCATTTGTTTCACACTTGTATTGGGATCTCTCTCTCTTAAGATAATTTCATAATTTTTCCTTGGTGGATATTTTTGGATGATGGATGAATTTTGATGTATGGATTTCAGTTCTCTCTGTCTTGGAACTTTTTAATTTGCAAGTGTGATGTTAGTTGGATATGTTCTCTAACGTGTAAGTGAAAATTTGACGTTGTTTTTATTGTTGCTGGATACATTGGAATTTCCCTATGATTACGAATAATTGTTGCATATGTTAAATGTCGAATTATGTGTATATTTTAACATATATATGTGTATGGGCCATGTTAGATGAATGAAATTTCCTAGAGATCAAGTTGTCTCGATAAGCCTTAACCGTTTGCAGGAAGTATAAACATTTTGAAGTCACTTTTCTTGTCTAGCCTTTAACATTGGAAAAATTTGACATTGAAGCCTCCTTGAATGAAGAAACACATTCCATCTTCTTAATCATCCTGGAATCCATATCCCTAAGTGAAATTAGGCATTGATCCTTCACATGGTGGTCATTTTAACCCTCCTTTTCACCTTTTTTCCATTTTTATCAAGTCTAGCCATAGGAAAAATTCGATCTCCTAGGGTCAACTGTGTTGGTGGGTCCCCTAGGTCTCATCAAATTTTGAATACATTCCAATGATGGAATCTCGGGATATCCTAAGCCCTAGCTCTAGGATCAAGTTTTTCCCTATGTTTGCCAAGGTTAGTACCTGGTAGGATCAATTTGACCCATTGGTGGAAATATTCTTGTTTGATATTTTCCTCTTACCTTGTCTAGGTTAGGAAAATCATTGGTTTCCAAATTCCATCCTTGGACCTCGGTTGGGTCCACTTGGCCCCGTGTGGTCCCATTTTGCGTAAATAATATTCATCAAGGACAACTTGGGAATCTAAGTTCTCACAGGATTTTAGGGACCGGAAAGTAATCCTACAAGCCTTACTCTTCATCCTTACCCTCCAATCTGTTGAGATTCAACAAGATGATGAAGCTTATTGAAAATCAGTCACTTTTATTAAGTGGGCCCGCGGGTTATTTTTAGGTGTAAGTCTATTTTTAGACTATGTCTATTTTTAGACATGGTGATCATATTTTAGAAGTTGTAGGATGCTATTTGTGGGTGGTTGGTCAAGTTGGAAAAATAGATGAAATTATGTTTTTAGAATATTGGGTGAAGTCTATTTATAGATCATCGATCTAAAAATAGAAGTGTCGATTATTATTAGCCCTTAATAATAATCAGACCCTAAATATCAACTTATTCTCTTGGAGCACTTTAGTTCATCATACAGATTTGGAAAATCAGTGGGTCAAGGAATTATGCAATTCATAGGGTTTACAGTGGTTCATGCATGGAGGACTCAGGTAGAAATGAAGTGGCAAAGTTATGACAGAGTTGGAAGAGTAGTTCATGGAGTTTTTATTCAGTTAAACTCAGTTATTGGAGTTAAACTCAGTTGAGCTAGTTGTATCTAGTCTAACTGAATGATACACTAGTGGGAGTGGAGTGAATTAATTAGTTAATTAATTCACAAATAATAACTCATTAATCAACTGAAAAAATACAACAGTTAACTACAATGCATGTCAGTTCCAGTGGAGACCCAGTGGAGAGATAGGTGAAAAAGGCGGAGATGGACTATCCGTTTGTGACTATAGTGATTTATTGATTGCATCACACACACATTGGAGTTGCCAATGAGGATTGCACAACAAGGCAAGGGTAATTCTAATTCATTCAGAGCTATTCTTCAATTGTGGATTGCATGCTGGAGGCGGTGGCTATCGCTGCGTAAATCAGTGCATGGATTTGCAGATTTCTTCTTGTTAGTGTGTGACGATTGATTGTACTGAGAGCTTGATGTACCAAGATTTGTACGAGATTGTTACATGGTCTCCATGATACATAATATATGATAGTTGGGGTTTTCAGCTTCAAGCTTTCCCGTTAAACAACTGTGTTATGTGCGATTGTTTTTATTGCTTCGTGTGTTTGCAATTGATTTTAAATTTCCGCAAAAGATTAACAGTGGAAGGATTCTGTATTTAGCAAGAATATAAATATCAAGTAGATCAAGATAATCCGGATATATAATGTATATGTTATATAATTCTACATGGCATCTGAGTTATGTTAATTTCTGAAGATTGCAAATTGTGAAGAATTGTTGAGTTTGTGCTGGTGGAAAATTCGAATTTGCTGCAGAAAATTCTTGGTGCGATAGTTGAGTATACATTGAAATGTCTTTCAATGGGTTGCGATTGAAGTATGCCCTTGATGGCAGCTCGAATTACATAGCCTGGAAGGATAGGATGGAGGCGGTGCTGGAAGATAATGGACTGAAAGAGTTCATCGATAGCGATATTCCTAAGCCGGATTCTAGTGATGTTGCAGGACTTTACGCATGGCAAAAGAAGGTAGCAAAGACAAGAATAATTCTGTTGGAAGGTGTGAAGGACCATATTGTGTCCAACCTTCATGGGAAAGCAACTTCATTTTCAATGTGGAAGGCTTTGATAGATTTGTTCCAAAGAAGAAGCGACCAAAGGAAGTTGGCGCTTAAAGATAAGCTCAGAAAAATAAAAATGGAGAAGGGCGAGAATATTCCAAAATATCTCACGAAGTTTGTCCACTATAAGGATGAACTGGGAAGTGTGGGGATTACTGTTGATGATGAAGACTTGGTGAGCTTGGCTCTCCTTGGGCTTCTGAAGAGTTGGCATAGCTACAAAGACTCTGTCAATGGAAGGGAGAAACTGCCGGGTTGGGAGCGACTTTGGTCGGATCTTGTGCAGGAGGGGATAAGGTGAAGTACCAAGGATGGCTCTTCATAGAAGAATGAATATGAAGAGAATTGTGCTTTGGCTGCCAAAGAAAGGAAAGGGAAGGGGAAAAAATTCCCTTCAAAATCCGAAGCTAAAGACAAGAAGCAGGATTTGTCCAAGGTGAAGTGTTTTCACTGTCACGAACATGGGCATTTCGCCACTAACTGCCCACAGATTAAGAAGAACGAGAAGGTTGCTGGAGTTGCAGTGGGTGAGGCCTTAGCCTCACAATTTGAACTTGATTTCTCCTTGATTTCATGCTTGGTTTCAAGTGCAATGGGATCGATGTGGTATCTTGATAGTGGTGTGTCTTTCCATATGACGAGAGACAAGGAGTTGTTAGTGATCTGGAGGAGAAGGACCTCCAAATGCATATAGAGATGGGTGACGATGGTTGATACAGTGCGACTGGCATTGGGACCATTACCTTTGAGAGGGAGTCAGGTAATCCATTTCTGTTGAAAAAAGTTATGCATGTTCCAGGTCTGAAGAAGAACTTGGTCTCGGTCGCAATGTTGGAAGACAAAGGTTATGACATTTTTTTTAGTGAGGGAAAAGCCTTCCTTCGACATAAAAAAATGGGTCAAACCAAGAAGATAGGGATTCAAGTTAAGAATCTCTACAAGCTGGAGGTAGATGGTTGCGCTGCAATGGTGGGCAAAGCAGAAGAAGTGGTGAGCCGGGATGAGGGCGAATTATGGCACAGGAGATTGGGCCATCTTCACCATGGCACTTTGAAGATTTTGCAGCAGATTTCTACTGGAATTCCCAAGGGTACTCTTGCGCAGTCAGATCAGTGCAAGGGATGTACTATGGGTAAGTTTGTGAAGACCACCTTTCATGAGAAGGAGAACCGTGCTTCGGTGATCCTGGAGAGAATTCACACAGACATGTGTGGACCTTTCTTGGTTGCTTCAACAACAAAACACAGGTATTATGTTATTTTTTTTGATGAATATTCTCATAGATGTTGGATCTTCTTCATACAGAAGAAGAGTCAAACATTCTCAAAGTTCTGTGAGTTTAAAGCATTGGTGGAGAAAGAGTCGGGGAAGCAAGTGAAGGCTTTGCGGAACGATAATGGTGGTGAATATATCTCGAACGAATTCAAAAACTTCTATAGCAAAGAAGGAATTCAAAGAGAACTCATAGCACCTCATAACCCACACTCGAATGGGGTCGCAGAGAGGAAGAACGTAATCATGGGTGGCTGCATTAAGATATAACAGAGGGAGCTAGACTTCACGCAAACAAGAGATAGTCACCGACCATTTTACTCAATACATGGATCTTATGAGCAAGTGAATCGTGACAAAGCCATCCTCTTTTGAAGAAGCAGTTCAGGAGCCCACGTGGGTAGATGCTATGGTGGAGGGAGGCATTCATTTGTTTTAAATGTTGTTTCTGGGAGATGGCCCCAAGGCCTATGGGTGGGAATCGCTTGTAGGATTAAGATGGATCTACAAGGTAAAGCAAGCTGCCGATGGGAGCATCGAGAATTATAAGGCAAGATTTTTTTCCCAGGGCTTCTCACAGATTGAGGGGATTGACTATGAAGAAACCTTTGCACCTATCGCACAATATTCTTCCATATGGACCATCCTTGCTCTCTCAGCACAGATGGGTTGGCACATTCACTCCATGGGTGTAACATCACGTCTTTACGGGATCAATATAGCAGGTGTACATTGAGCAGCCCGAAGGATTTGAGATCTTCAACAGGGAGTTACATGTATCCAGACTCAAAAGAGCATTGTATGGGCTGAAACAAGCACCTCGTGCTTGGTACACACTGATTGACAACTATTTCACCGGACTTGGCTTCACTAAGAGTGAGGTGGATGCAAACCTATATCAAATTGTGGTGGAGGCTAAGCTTTTAATCATTGTTCTTTATATTGATGATTTAATACTAACGGGTGATGAGTAGTTGATACACTCATGCAAGGCAGATCTTGCAAAGGAGTTTGAGATGAAGGGTTTGGGCCTCCTTCATTATTTCCTTGGATTGGAAATATGGCAGCGGGAAGGTGAACTGTTTGTGTCTCAAGGCAAGTATGCCTATAGAGATACCGGAGAAGTTTCACATGCAAGGCCGTAAGATGCAAAGCTGCAAGCCTATCAACACTCCTCTTCCAGGAAATTGGAGGAAAGAGGATGCTACATCGGAAGAGGTAGTGGATGCCACTGTTTATCGATAGTTGGTGGGTTCACTCATGTATTTAGTTAATACAAGACCGTACATATGCTATGTGGTGAACTAAATTTCACAAGCGATGGTTAAGCCTACCAAGCTCTTTTGGAAGGTAGGAAAGCATGTCCTGAGATATCTTAGGGGCACATTTGAGTATGGATTATGGTACAGACAGATGGATGAGGTGAAGTTGCATGGCTTTACTGATGCAGAATGGGCAGGCAGCCCAATGGACAGAAAGAGCACATCAGGAGGGATTTTCAGTATCGGATCTACAACAGTTTCTTGGTACAACAGGAAAGAAAGATCCGTGGCACTCATTTCAGCGGAAGAAAAATACATGGCAGCAAGTCAAGCTACATGTGAGGCTATCTAGATGAGGAAGATCCTAGTCGGTTTGTTTGGTTCACATTTAGATCCTACAATGATACATTGTGATAATTAGAGTTGCATTAAACTCTCGATTAATCCTGTGTTTCATGATAGATCTAAACATATTGATATCTGGTATCATCATATCAGAGATATTGTGCAAAGCAGAAGATCATGTTGTTTCAGCATATTCCTACGAAAGATCAGATGCATATATTCGACAAAGCAGCCACTAGGAGAAAATTCAAATACCATAGAGGCAAGATCGGGGTGAAGGATAATCCCTATCTTGTTGAGAGGGAGTGTTAAGATTCAACAAGATGATGGCTTAGGAAACTACCACCTTCACTAAGTGGGCCTGGTGACCACACTTGTAAGTCTAATTTTAGATCGTGTATATTTTGTTAATGGATCATATTTCGGAGTGTCAGATTATGCTATCAGTCCATGGTTAGTCAAGTCTGCAGTGATGAAATTATATTTTTAGAATATTGGGCGAAGTCTATTTATAGATCGTCGATCTAAAAATAGAAGTGTCAATTATTATTAGTCCTTAATAATATTTAGACTCTAAATACCAACTTATTCTCTTGGAGCACTTTATTTCAGCATACAGATTTGGAAAATCAGTGCACTAAAGGAATTGCGCAATTCCTAGGGTTTACTGGTGGTTCATGCATGGAGGACTCAGTTAGAACTAAAGTGGCAAAGTTATGACAAAGTTGGAAGAGTAGTTCATGGAGTTGTTATTCAGTTTAACTCAGTTATTGGTGTTAAACTCAGTTGAGCTAGTTGTATCTAGTCAAACTAAATGATTCACTAGTGAAAGTGGAGTGAATTAATTAGTTAATTAATTCACAAATAATAACTCATTAATCAACTGAACAAATATAGCAGTTAACTACAGTGCATGTCAGTTCCAGTGGAGACCCAGTGGAGAGATAGGTGAAAGTGTAAGATGGACTATCCGTTGTGACTATAGTGATGCATTGATTGCATCACACACACATTGGAGTTGCCAATGAGGATTGCGCAGTCAAGGCAAGGGTAATTCGAATTCATTGAGAGCTATTCTTCAGCAGGGATTGCGCAGTGGAGGCAGGCTATCAGGTGGCAAAAATCAGTGCATGGATTTGCAGATTTATTCTTATTAGTGTGTGACGATTGATTGTACTGAGAGCTTGATGTACTCAGCTTTGTATGAGATTGCTACATGATATCCATGATACATAATATATGATAGTTGGGATTTTCAGCTTCAGGATTTCCCGTTAAACAACTGTGTTATGTGCGTTTGTTTTTATTGCTTCATGTGTTTGCAATTGAGTTATAATTTCCGCAAAAGATTAACAATGGAAGGATTTTATATTTAGAAAGAAGATAAATATTGTTAGATCAGGATAATCTGGATATATAATGCATATGTTATATAATTTCTACACAATCCTCACCCCCTCTCCTTATAAGGTCAAGTCCCTTGCTTAAAGAGAAAGCATGCTCCATTCTTCACCTCCTCCTTGGGAAAGGGTTTTAGGGGTCACTTCACATCTATTCATTGATATATCCTTTATAAGTGGCTTCCTAGAAACATCGGGACTCTTCCCATCGATGAAAATATATAAAGAGCAGGGAGCCTAAGTTGTGGTGACAGTGGGCTAAATCTCCACGTTGCCCTTAACCTAGTAGTTTCCCTCTTAGGAACCCCTTTTAGGTCCCCTACTATTTTTAGTGGTAACAAGTACCATCACTAGGGTACTCACTATTGGATTGATATTGGTGATATTGATATTGATATTGGTAATTACGGTTATCTTAATTATGATCCTTCCTTAAAGAATTTGTTAACTTGAGAACATCTAAAGAGTCATTATGAATACCTCCCTACCTAAGAGGGAGTTCTAAATTTTGTAACTATGGTTGGTCTTCATAATTATGATCAATGTTGCACTTGTAACAATAATTTTTATTTATGTAAAGCATGTTCTTCATGCCCAAAAGAAAATTATATTTGTGAAAAAGCAACATATAAGGCATGTTCTTCATGGCCTTCTCAAAATAAATTTTGAATTTTGAATTTTGAATTTTGAATTTCGACTCCACAAGAATCCCAACTCAGTTCTCTTGATCAAGTCGGCATGGCCCCCAAGTGGAACCTATTCGCCCCCCTCAAGAAGACTATTTATGTCACTTATTTCTCCATCAAGAGGACTTGATTTCAAACAAGAAAAAGCTTATCTTTTCTCTTGGTAAAGATGAAGAAATCCAAAGTCAAGGAGAAGAAGACAGAGTCAAAAAAAGGAAGAAAAGGATCTCACACATGTGGAATTAATCTCTGCTATAGCTTGCACATGTGGAAAAATAGGGACAATTTTTTGTGCACGATTTATGAGATAGGGTCCGAACTTCTGCGAAGAAGAGATATTCTATTTCAAACCTCTATTGCAAACCCTGCCCAAGTTAACAAGGAACATATTAAGGAGGGCTTTGACTTGAACTCTTGGTGGACATTCTGTTGGTAAATTTGACTATGGTTTTTACTTTAATATCTCTCTTGTTGTCTTGATTCTTCTGCATAATTGATTAATGGTGGATAACAATAAGAAAAGAACTTAATCATTAGAAGTAATTATCATTTAGAAAACACCATGAAAAATAAATAGGTCTCCACCGTCATAATCAACTTATCAAGAATTATTATGTTAATATCTATCTAAAGCCATTGTTATATGGAACTTTAATTTTAACAAACTTCAATAAGAAAAATAAATTGACTAAAACGATTAATTTTTGTATTAAAAAAGTGTTGCAGCTTCCCTTTTCAACATAGCAACACAAAAGTGGAAGAATATTTAGAGCCAATTGTTTAAGAAAAGCTACAAAGTTTCCAATTAAAAACATTTGATTTTGCCTCAAAGAGGAATATCAAAAAGTGTTGATTTTGCATATATCCTATTAAACAAGCCTAAAATCAAAATTACTTTGCAAATCATAAGAAAACGTGTAGTTAGTGAAAGACATGTTCATCGTTAGCTTCAATATGTTCTTCTAGAGGTGACTTTATCTCTCGAGCCAAGCATTCCATTTCCGCATTTCCAAGTTGAACAAACTCTTGTTCATTTCCCTCATCTAGAGATGACCCAATCGACATCCTTTCCAAAGTTGCCAATCATGAAGTCCTTACCAAGTTCATAACCAAATGATAACATCTCGTTGCATTGTGACTCCAATTTTTCTATCTTTTCTAGTATATCACTATTTCTAAATTTTCTAAATAGTAAATACCCATTATTTTTAATTTCTTGTCAAGTCGGAATTCTACTTGAAATAAGAAAGATGGAACTCTAGTTTCCAACCAAAAGGCTCTCATGCCCTCAAAAAATTCCATGGATACCCATAACTTAACAATGCAAATTTATTTTTTGAAGAAGAAAACTTCATAAAGCATCTCTAATGCATTCAATAAAAGATGCAAGTTCATTCTTGAGTTTATAGTATTCAAATGCTGAAATATGTTTGTTATGATGGAAATATTTAAGAAGGTAAAGTAGTATTATCATAAAAATATTTGTGTGAAAGATAATTTAAAATAATGAGATAGTAATTAGCCTTGTTTTTAGGTTGAAAACTCTTTCAGAACCAACTAGGTGTAATTACCATCCTCTTAAGTCAAAGAAACCCAAACATATTCGTAATTTGGGATTTTGTTCCACATTAATCCTCCATTTCTTCCTCTTGAAACCAACAATTTCCTTCTCACATACAACCAAAATCCATTCATTGAACAACATAAATCAACAAAAGATTCCATGGTTTCCAAAATCATAGAGAGAATTTTCGACATCAATCATGACAACATTTATGATGCCTTCTTGATGAGAAAAGAGAGCCTATACTTTCTTCATACAACTAAAAATTATTTTGGACGTCACACATCTACAAAAAATGAATTGGCAATCCTATTGTCATTACAAATCACATCTTGAAAGTGATATAAGAAATATCAAGTGATAACTCCAACCATATTCAACGAAGAGGGATTTATTCATTATGATGGTAAGATATGTTTCCTTATCAAAACAAACATGCAACAACACATACCTTATTCATATAAATAACATTTATTTAAGATGTCACACACTTGCACGAAAGTGAATAGACATTCTCATTGTCACCACAAATTACATCTTCAAAGTGACATAAGAAGCATAAAGTGATAACTCAAACCATGCTTTAAGGAAGAAGCATTTGTTCTTTCTGATAGTAAGTTATGCTTGCTTATCAATGGGTATATGCATCATTGAAGTGAATATTTAAGATTTTGTATGAATATTAATTAATGTGACAAGGAGATGAAACATTTGAAAGAAATAAACCACATGCATTACAAAATAGAACTACTTTGAAGCCACAGTCAAAATGCAAACTGCAATTTATATCTCAAACATCTTAAAAAATAACATAACCATATAAGAGTAGTTCTTAGATGTGCCACTAAAACCCTGATCAAAATGGTATGAATACCTAAGTAGGAGAAAAGGAATAAAAACTAAGACCACACTTGACCCACAAAAAACGTAGACATATAGGCTGACATGCAGAAAAGAGACTATAGAAGCACATTAAACATTGTCAACATGAAAGCAAGATCAGCTAAATGATATGCTCCCAAATCTATAAAGAAAAAAATGGAGGACAGGATGGAAGAAACGCGCAAAATCTTACTAGACCAAGAAGATCAAGGAACAATTTGGTTTGTGAATGATCCTCTCCTTAGAATTATGGTATTTACATGTCATGACAAATTTCCTGTCAGTGTCTTTATGTAGAACTAATATTCTAGATGACCATGCCTTTGGGTTTTGCGGATAAAGGAGTGAATGTAGAAAGTTGAAACACACAAAATTGTACAGGTCACAGGTCAAGGAACAATTTGGTGAGGGAATGCTCCTCTCCTTAGAATTATGGTACGTTCATGTCATGACAGATTTTCTGTCAGTGATCTTTACATAGAATTGACATTCTGGTTGACCACGCCTTTTAAGAAACATACTTTCCCTCTGGGTTTTGCTTGACGGCAAATGCAAAGTTGGAGGCCCCGTGTCTGGGCATCCAGGTGGAATGGAGATGAAATTGAACCTGCCTGCCCTTGCTAGCAATGTAAAAACATGGATTGAAAAAAAAAGGACCAGTCTCTAAATGATGTCCTCTTCGATTGAGACACTTAGTCATATCAACTTGTAAATCAAGATCATTGCTACAAGATCTAAAAAGACAGAGATCGAGATATTAGTAGTTTTACCTGTTACAATTTGGACAACAGGAGTCTAAATATTATAAGTATTTGAAGATGTCTAATAAAAAAGTGCACTGTAACTAATACATTCCATGGTACTTATTAGTCCTCATCATATATTATAACAGGTACAAAGCACTATCTAATAGATCTAGCATCTGGAAAAGCAACATATGTAACAAATTATTTCACATGGACTCAACAGTCACACACTCAAAACCCTAACAAAAAGGAGGCATGCTAAAGCAAGCTGCAAACAAATCTCAGCTTGGGGCATAAAATCTAAGTTATTAGGATTTGGATACGGATCCGGATACAGATCCAGATCCGGATTCGCTAGTTTTTTGAAAATCTAGGATCCGGATATGGCAAGGATATGTCAAGTACAAAAAATATAATAATATTATAATATTTTTTAAATTTTAGAAAACACTTTTAGAGTTTAAAAATCAAACCCATTTATAAATCACAACATTTAGAACTGAAACCATTAGATATATTATAAATACGAAGACCAAAGTCTGAAACACTGAAATGATGCATCCTCCCTCATACAAAAAGGATAATATCATAAATGATAATAGTAAGTATAAAAATGAGTGTCTCATCCATGATCACTCTACTAATATCATAATGTGCAATAGGTTTAACTACATATCCTCTGGTCTAATGAAGCAAACTCCACCCTGCATGGCATTGTGTAGCTTTTCACCATTCCAAAGCTGACCACAAATTAAAAATACACTGCTGAGTATAACCTTGAGACCAAACCCAGAAGAAAAATGCCTCAATATGACACGAGACATCTGTATTATTGAAAAACCTACCAGATATAGTTAATACAAAACCAAAGAGACATAACTGGTAATTAACAATGGTTTGGATTAAGCATTCATGAGCATAGTTCCATTAATTGAGATACTTACTGGTTAGCATCCCAGAATTTTACACTATTGACATCAGCAGTTGTAATGTACCATCTATCTTGACTCACTTCATTACTCGTGACTGGTGATTTTGTCTCCAGAACACGAGCAATCTTTTCTGTCCTCAAAATCAAATCCCACAGCCTGCCAAATGATGTGGACTCGGAACAAATCGTATCCTTCTTTTCAACAAATGCGACAACAAGCAGAAGCTATCTTTTCAACAAATGCCACATTGAGAATATGTTATATTTTCAAAAAAATATGCTATCCATATGCTAAAAGGAAAACTCAAACTATCTATCCAGCAAGCATACTAGTTTTCATTCCCCGTTGCTATCGAAATTCCAATGCGTGTGGCTTAAAAACTCTTTAGAAAAGACAACGATACAAACTCAAAATCACGTTGCAAAAAATTGAAATCCAGAATTTCACCGGATCTATTTCTAATATTGCGAGATCTGCTTTCCAAATTCAAGGATGTGTTTCCACCAATGCTGATTTTCCACGTTGTCGGTTTTGACGTATCTTGAGGATCGTGTTCTATTGAAAATGATGTGATCTCACAATATTATCTGCTAAAAGAGTTACTTATACTACAAGGTTGAAGGTGTATAAACGAATATCAACATTCTGTAACTAAACTACCTAACTATAACTAAACTACCTAACTGACAAAATCCCTAGATTAGAACATTCCTCCCCTCTTTAATTCAAGGGACATTTGACATAACAAGTATGAGATAGTAAATTTTCTCGAACTTTTCATGCCCTAATGCTTTTGTAAAAATATCTACAATTTGTTCTCAAGTTGGACAATGTGTTAGATTTAATTTTTTGGCCTTGACATGATGTCGAATCAAATGATACTTAAGGGCTGATATGTTTGGTTCGACTGCCAGAACCAAAATTCCCGTCATCCCCACTTCTCAAGATTTGTCGACAAATAGAGAATTTGAAGCTTTTTGTTTCTCCCGCAGATATTCGAGTATTTTCCGGGCCAAATGATTTCCTTAGTGGCTTGAGTTGCTGCAACATATTCGACTTCAATGGTAGAATCAACAGGAACAAATTGCTTGCGTGTTCTCCAACTAATGGTTGTTGATCCAAGATTCATGAAATAACGAGAAGTTGAGACTCCATTTTCTTTATCTCCATCAAAATCATAATCTGAATAACCAACAAGATGGAAATCTAAAACTTTGGAATATTTGATGTTGTAATTTTGAGTTCCTTTTAAATATTTCAAAACCCTTTTTGTTACTACCCAATGCCCCTCACAAGGATGATGCATAAACCTGGAAAGTATTCTGACAGCAAAGGTTATATCCGGATGAGTAATACACAAATAAATCAAACTTCCAACAAGTTGCATGTACTTTGTTGGATCTTCAAATGGTTTTCCTTCTTTGGAAGTGAGTTTCAAATTTTTCTCCATTGGTGTAGCAACAGGATTACAATCCTTCATACTATATCTATTCACTAACTTACCGACTATTTCTTCTGAGAGTTGAAAATATGTTGTGGTTTTTGATCAACTTCAATTTCAAGATAATAATGAAGTAAACCTAAATCTGTCATATCAAAAACCTTTTTCAATTCCTTGTTAATAGATGATATATATTCATCATTGTTTCATGTGATCATCAAATCATCAACATATACAACTAGATATACAACTGATCTTCCATCTTTCTTAACAAAAAGAGTTGCATCATCTAGGTCAAAATGTTTATAATTTAACTTAAAGAAGGTGTTCAGTTAGCTTCTCATACCATGCTCGTGGCACCTTTTTCAAGCCATATAAAGACTTCATTAGTTTGCAAACATTTTTTTCTTTGCGTTTAACGTAAAAATCTTCTGGCTAAAACATGTAAACATCTTCTTTCAAATATCCATTTAAAAAAACCGTTTTGACATCCATAGGATGAATTATCCATTCTTTCTAAGCTGCAATAACAAACAAATATCTAATAGTGCCCCATTTAGTTGTACGAGAAAATGTATCTGTATAGTCGATACCCTCTTTTTGTGCATATCCCTTTGCTACAAGTCTTTCTTTGTGCTTGTCTAGAGAACCATCAACTTTCTACTTAGTTTTATAAATCCATTTGCAACCAACAGGTTTGACGCAAGCAGGAGGATCCATTTTTAAAAAACATCATTGACCTTACCATATTAAGAAATGTTCTGTTCATTCGTTCAGCAACAACCTTTTGGTTTGGATTATATGGCAATGCAATCCATTTTTTGATGCCATTCTCTTGCAAATATGTTTCAAGAATATGTGAGGTATATTATCCTCCATTATCAGTTCTTATAGTACCAATAGTGAGTTGTGCTTCATTTGTTATCAAGAGATGAAATTTCTTAAATACATCAAAAACTTATGATTTTTCTTTAATCAGATAAAACCAACACATCCTTGAATAATCATCAAAAAAAGTCGGTATGTATTTATTTCCATTCGCAGTTGGTACATGCATAGGTCCACATAAATCAGAGTGTATGAGACTTAATTTCCTTGTAGCTCTAGAATTAGAATTAGAATTCTGGAAAGATTGTTTGTGATGCTTGCCCAATATACAAGCATTACATGGGGTTAATTTTCTGGGAACTCTTGGAAGTCCTTTAATCCCCTTTTGTTTCATAATTCTAATACTTCCATAATTAATATTGTTGGACACCTAATCCTCTAAGGGTTGGTGTGGAAAGCGAAGATTCACAAGGAGTCCAAGAGACCCTGGAATATGGAATCCAAGGGTCACTTCATTGATTGATAAATATGTATCATTGTGAGTAATAGAGCATCTCACGTTTATCTTTATTGTCTTGTGTGTTTACCATGGTTACGTTTGACATGGTATCAGAGCAGGAGATTGCTGGCCCTCCTCCAATTTGAGCCACATCTCTTTGTAACCATTTCGACTGCTCCACGCTCCAAATACAAATAGTCTCTTGTTATCTATTCCATTCTCCTCAACATAACGCCCAAATTTACACATTCTGTTATAGGCCAATTTGGTCACCATTCCCAATGCCCTGCTTAATTGGACATCATCCCTAGAACTGATGAATAAGGGTCTATCATCCCCTGTCATTTCAGTTGCTATGACAAAGAACAAGACAAATCATACATGAATTCCATTTGCAATGGTTTCCAAGATTTGAAGTTTATATTATATCATATGAGAGCTCACCAACGCTACCTCTCAAGGGACTAAGTGTGTTTCATATGCAGGTAACCCCACTCAAGGATGCTTTGCAAAGCACTTCTCGACACTCACGGGTGTGTTCGTCACATTGGGAGCGAAATTCTCATTGTTCCGGAATCTCCACTTGGCCAGTGCCTTCTAGAAGAGTTCACATGTGTCAAACCTCGAATACATGTGTCCATTTTACATCTATGAGATTGGGAACATGTCTTGCCTATTATTAGGAAGTCATTGATTGTAAAACTACCTTCAGGTCCTCTATAAATTGAGGACAGATCCTAGTGCTTGGTAAGGAAGCATTTGAGTAGAGAAATGTTGGTGGAATTTCAATTGAGCAGTTGATTTGTGTAACATGTTGCTGGAGAGATGTGCATTGTGATGAGGCTGGGATGCTATTGGAGATGGTGACATCAAATCAATCACTGGGTTGTAACCTCCCCTTCTATCCATTAATAAAGATTGCTGCTTACTTTCCCACATATGTATCTGTAGAAGCTTCTGTCTTTCATATTATGAATTCTTATCTGATGTATATGGTTTAAGTTTCATTGATTTAACTAAATAACTTGAATACACATCTGTATTATTTCTATCTTTTGCTGTTTAGTGTTCATCTTTGCAGGAAATATTTTGGCGATGTAGCTCGGATTTGAAGCTATAGCAAGAGTGACAGAAGGAGAATTGGAAGCACTTGGACTCTAAGTAAGTTTCTTGATCTGTTCTGTGTGTCTATTTATTGTTAGGAAAAGTTGTTGCAAAGTCTTTAACCTATTGTTCTAGATGAGCACCACATCTAGGGAAGAATTTTTTATCCGTAATCCATAATTCCGCATAAGAAATTGGCGACTCCGCTGGGGAGTTTACCCTTCATCCTTGGTGTATTTTCCTCTGTTTGTCTCTGTTTATTCACCCAGTAGCATTTACTCTCAAATATTAGGCTTTTTGAAATCAAAATTTGCATTATAAGTGTGTTAAACAATTGAGTTTTCATTCTCTGACTGCGCCCAACGCACTGTTGGACAGGACACTGTGCTTTGCATAGCACTGTCTCCCTTTCAGGGGTGCGTTGCAACGCACTGTCTCCCTTTAAAGACTGCATTTCCCCCTAGAACCAACCAAATTCCATTAAGTTTGTCATTGCATTTTCTTTCAGTTTTTTGTTTGCTGTGTTTTAAAGAACTTGATGCCTCATATTGACCAGTAACTTTATCTACTCCTTCCTCCTTTGAAAGAAAAAATTTGTTCAATGTTTATTTAAAGTGTTTTTCTTTATCATTGACAAATTAATTTCAAAGTATTTTCGTTGCTGTAGTAGATCCATTTGATTTTGAAAAGGAAATTGTTGTTAAATTCTTCGCTTCCTGATAGGAGAAATTGTTGTTAAATTCCTCATTTTCCCTTCAAAAGAGAAATTGTTGTTTGATTCTTCATTTCTCAGAAGTAAAAGGCATTTGTTTTTGTTGATTTCATGCACATAGTTTCCTTTTTGCATTCACATTAAGGGGTCTGAAAAGAAAAACCTGCATTTGCATATAGTGGATTGTGTGTTTTGCAAAGGAACAATTAGGAAAGCTGCATATTATTTTGTGCTCTTTGATTGTTTGCTCTCAAAATGATTTTTGTTTCCCTTTATTAGCTAAGACTTTCATTGAAAAATCTGAAGTCAAAAGTTTGCTTATCATTTTAGTTTGCATTTTAGGATTTTCCATCACATCATCGGGGTGAATGTTGAAAGGCAAATTGATAAACAAGATCAACTTAAAATTTATCTCAATTTACCTAACAAAGCATTGGAACCATAATGATAAAATTTAGAAGGTCTAGGCTAGAGACGTGTTCCAGCGTCGTAAAACATAACATCTGTCATTAATTGTCTGCAATACATTCTGAGTGTGATACCTCACTCCACGTACATAAGTATATCGTATCTTTTCCACGTACTTTCGGGTATATCGGGCGGTGTTATAGTACAAAAAGTATAAAGGGGTGCTCTCACTGTGTAGTTTCGCATCAGACAACGCTAATACAGACTTAGGCCTCCACGTAACTTCGAGTATATTTGGGAGGACAACTTTAGGTTTCTATCCATCCATAGTGAACCGAGTTGGCCGCCTTGTAAATTGTGATACACCAAACACATCATTCGGGGAGATTTCCTACCCGTACTTCTTGGTTCGCCACGAGGTATTCTGCAGTTAACAGTTTCTTAGTAAAAATTTTTCCTAGCATTACCCATTTTATTTGGTTTATTTGTTTTTGGTTAAAATAAATCAGTCATCATGGAAGAACAAAATCCTTTCCCCCCTCGTTTGTGTAGATTAGCATTGAAACCACCTTTACCACCATAAGTTACTTCTGTGCGGCGAAGGCGACATCACTCTACCGAAACCAGTACTATTAGTACCTCTGGTGAAGCACCATCTTCCCATATACTAGAGTTGGCTCAAATTTTTTCTACACATCCTGGTTCGTTTACTGTTGTCGAGATGGAGTCCTCACAGATACCCGTGGTCACGATCCATCCAATCATTGAAACCATACCTCCTGAATCCGACATTTTTCAACCGGAAGTTGATCCAAATCTTATCTCCTTTTTGCCAGAACATCCGCATCCCAAAGTCGAACTACTAGAATTTGTTCCTGAATTGGTCATCCCACATTCTACTATAGCCATTGAGTCTCCCATATCACACAGTCAACCTCCTGAAATATACTTTGGGCCTAACGGCGAAATACTTCCACCTGGTTTAATTTCAATTAAATAAATCCCACAAGACGAGACACCTTTAACTCCAACCCATTTTGGGGAGGATATTTACCTATACGAGTCTTTTCCTCAATCACCACCGTCTACTTTTGTTGATCTTGTTCCTATTCATATTCCCATTGATTCAAAAGGGTATACCTTTGGTCAAGTAACCATGCCTGAACCAACATCTTCGGTTGGGCCATCTATTCCAATTACATTAGTACCTGCCCTCGCTACCTCGTCGATGTTTAAAACTTCACCAGAGTCATATTTTCATGGTCGCCCTATGGTCCCATCAGGTTATAAATATTTATCTGGAATTTTCTCTAGTGCATCTTCAAACACATGGACTTCACCAATGTCATCGTCCGGTATTTTAACTAGTATATCTATAGTGAGTACTGAACAAATTTATTCTTTATATACATCATTAGGGAAATATCAAGCTGGTCCTTCTGTGTCTATTCCATCCAGTACCATATCAAATGGACTCCCAACATTCAGAGAGCAATATTCTCCATATTATTATCCTCCTAATGCTGGGGGGCAACCTTTGGCCACCCACTTCGACAATACTTCATCACTTTTTGGTCAACCTAATGTTGAAATGAATGTTTGTCAATGGCGGCCCACTTTGCCTCTCCAAACACAAACGGTTGTACACTGTGATTGGACCGCCTCAACCTTATTACACCCGTTGTCTTTCCTAGAGACAACCTTGAGTTGTAAAAGACTGTGCTAAGGACATCTTATATAGGAAGGAGCATGATTAGCATGATATAACAAGGGGAGTTATCAACAAATGACTCTCATGCTATCTCCTAAAAACAATCAATATTAATTTGAATGGGACCAAAACCTTCGAAACTTGGACACAGGGAAAGGAATACCGTGTAGGTAATATGCAAAACTCTAATAAAAATGCATCAGACAGTTCAGAGGCAGCTTACTGTAAAGAGGGCCGATTCAAAAGATACGTCACAGAAATAGATATTCAGAAGGTTTTTACTGCGTATGAAAGACTAAGAGAATACTAGTTGTCATTGAGATGATATCCAGATACACAATATCACCCTATAATGGGCTTACCAATTTAAGAATCCATACATGACAATAGCGTTTTAAAAATAACCTCCCAAAGAAACTAATATAGTAGAAATATGGTTGAAATGAAAAGTGAAATAGTATATCATGCCTGAGCCATATTTAAAGCGTTTGACTAATTCGAGCATGGGTATCAACTAGGATAAATCCATACCAAAAACCAGTGAGCCACTCGCATTCCAGAAACATGATACAAGAAAGGAAGATGAAACGAAATGAACAATTAAATTAGCACATATAAGAGAAAGTTACACACTGTGAGACACCAAAGACCAGAATCCTCTTTAAAGACGGAACTCCTCCTCACTGAAACCCAACGGGCTCTGTACATTCATATAAGAGTTTTTACAAAATGCATACAAAAATTCTCTCACCGCATAATTTTCTGATAAAATCTAGAACCCTTCATAATCTGTTCTTCGGGAGTTTTATAGGAAAAAAAGAAAACTTCGTAAAGGAAGTGAATGATGAACATTTAATTTGCCTCATTAAGACAGGATGGCAGAAATGTGCATGCCCATACTGCTTGATGACTCTGTAGTGATGTATGTAATTTGTGGCCTGCTTTCTGAAATAAATGCACTGGGTGGAAGTCTCTTCAGGAACGCAGTATAGAAATAAAAACCACATGGGCGCTCCGTCCTTTCTTGGAAAGAAAATTCTGCTGAAATGAAACCTTGAAGGTATTTTTTTCTGTGCATTGGAACTTCTGAGTAATCTACGGGGTCTTCGATCTGGTATTCTGCCTTCAAATGGTTAGGTTAAGGCTCCAAAATCTTCAATTACACGCCTTTAACTCTCTTCCTTTCACTCTTATTCTATGTCTGCAATATTAATGCCTCAGATTGTGAAATCTGTGCTTTGAATGACTATGGAGGGTTTGACAGAGTTTAACCCTGCTTCTTTAATGGCGGTCATGTCGTAACAACTTCTCAGGCCTTTCTCCATAATTCTAGCCCCTGAAAAATGGTCCTTTCCGGTGTTCTCTGCTACTGTACTTGAGACTGTGAATCATGGCAGTTTACCGCCACTCGTACCTTGCAAAATACACAAAATCGTCAAGAAAACAAATGCATGGGAAGGTGGATGTAGTGGAGATGACGAAATTGGACGTGCAACTGGTGAAATGGTGGAAAATGCAATGGGAGGGTGGTGAGATCGGAAATTTTAATGTAAGACATTAACATTTGACCTTTGAATGGATATATATACAGGGACGGGCGAAAAGATGTGATGAAACACGTGGAATGGTGACGTGGCAGGACTGGTCAACGGCAAGCGTGTGAATAAATATGGACCATTCGATCTCAGGAGGAGATCAACGGTGGAAAACATATCAGAGGGCGATGGATGGTGGGCCTGGGATACGGATACCTTGGGTTAATTTCCGCACATCTTCAGGGTGCGATGACCGTTGGATGGAGAGCCCCAGATCGGACGGTTGATATGCATATCGCGCCGGGTCAAATGCCGAATGATAACACGCGATGGGGGGGCGGTTTTGAAATAGCGACGGAGCCATGTGTCAGGCGATGAGTGGAATCGCTTCGAAAATAAAATTACCGCCCATCCTCCAAACGCGGTGCAATGGATACCACCGGTTTTTGAACAGTGCGCAGCGCAGGGACCACAAGGGCAGGTGAGCTACTGACCGTTGATTTGCAGGTTGATCGGACGGTGGACAAGTGATCGGAGTGGTGAACGGGTTGGGCCACGGGTGTGACGCTGATTTATGAAGACCGTCCAATCTGTACAGATCGATGGATAATACTGTGCCCGATATCGCCCTGCGATAAGCGCTCTCCGAGCTAACACTTGGTCTAGCGCCCAGGTTACATGGAGAAAAAAATACTGAGAGGGCTAGGACCGAAAGGTGCTAGGCCTTAAATATGTTAAAATGTGTGATTTCGGCCCTTTTTATGCAATTTTGAGTTTAGAGGAGGGGAACGATAGGCGGAAAAAGGATTTTTTAGGCCAAACAAAGGGGGTTTAAAGGGGATTGCTTGTCAAAATTTAACAGGGGCTGACATGATCAACATTGGTTCCTTGAATTGGGGGACGGCACGTTCATCCCCGGGCGTGTCGAGAACTTCGCACCTAAGTAATCTTCTATGCAACACCCTCGCCCTCTTCACAGACTTCTACTTTTCTTTCCATGATTCATCACGACACCCACATTATTCAAACAAAGATAAAATAGAAACTACTGTGGCGTATGATACACCTAGAAGGCCTGCGGCTCGAATCGGGACCGGAAGTAGGGTTTATAACCACTGATGATGTGGGTGTCGAGCAAGTATCCTTGTAAATTCTCCAACCCGGGGGACATTGTTACTCCCTTGTTCTATGTGTTAAAAGGGCCAAACCAAAGAGGGTCGAATTTACCATGTTTCCTCTTTTCAAATTTCCTTCTCCATAACCGACTGAAAGACCAAATCACCAATATGCAACTTCCCCGTCCTTCATCAGCCTTCTTAATTTCTCTATCAATGGAGGTAAGCAGCAGGGGATTTATCTGTCTAAGCTTCTTCTTATGAGGTTTCGCATCTCCCTTTAGTGGAATTTTATGTTGCATTATACTGATGTCAAAAGTTTTCAGGTCCTGATAAGACCATGCAAACACATCTTTGTAAGACTGAAATAATTTCTGGTATAGCTTTTTATATTCTTCTGGGATCTTCTTGGATAGTTTTACAATTTTGGGGTCAACATCAGTACCAAGATTCAAGTCTTCTACCTGATTTTCTTCTACCACTTTGCTTGGCTGCAGTGGAACATCTTTCTTGTCAAATAATATTTCTAGAGGCACCAACCCTCTAGGTATAATGTTTCCCTTCAATTGCAAGACTTTATTACATGCCATTTTCTCCTCCCAATTTCTTTCTGAAGTGTCTTCAGTCCCTTCTTCTTCACAAGCATCAATCTCCATATTGGAGAATTCCCCTACTGTTTCCAGGAATCTCTTCACCTGTTCTTCATCCTCAAATACCTGCCAGTGCTTGATGTTATCTGGGATTGATGGTCGATAACGTACCTCAATTTCATACCTTAAGAGAGGGTTCTGAGGTGGACGTAATGTACTAGCAGCCACAACGAGGTAATCAGCCATCCTATTCTGTTCCCGGGGCATGAACTGGATATTAAATGCCAAGAAAAAATTCTCTACCATGTCCCAAACTTCATTCCTATAAGCCCTCGGCCGAGAGTGTTTGGTTTGACACTGATTCCTGACTTGTCTAACCACCAGTTTTGAATCTCCCAAAACTTTTAAACTTTGTATATTCATGCTCCTGGTTGTCTGCAATCCTAACAGAAGTGCTTCATATTCAGCCACATTATTAGTGGCTTCATATTCTAGCTTGAACGACAATGGGACCCATTTTCCTGTAGGAGAAATCAATAGTATTCCAGCTCCATTACCTTCTCTTGAATTTTCTCTGTCAAAATGAAGTGTCCAGATTCCTGCTTCATGGCTCTCTGAGGGCTTCTCAATCTTAATCTGGCAGAAGGATGGTTCATGAGCATAATCTTGATCTTCTTCCAGCATCAAGCATGAGAAATTTCCTTCTTTACTATAGACTGGTGAATTAACAGAGTTGTCAGCCTTAGTAACCATCTTGACAAATCTATTTTCCCTGTACAACCTCCTCTCCTGGCCACCAAAAACTGGGATAGTGGCATATGTTAAGTCCAACTTGATTGACCCACCATTTTTTGTCCCCCAGGACCTTGACAGCAACATGCCAAAGTGAGCTGGGATGTCAGCCACCACGATGTCCATTACCACACTTTTTGCTGGGATTTGGGCCAAATTGACCACCAAATCCTTGATCATCCCTAGGCATTTAACTCTTTTGGAATCAAATGAATAGAGGTCCTTGTATGGACGGGTGATTTGTAATCCTAGTTGTTCCATGACTGACAGAGGTAGTAGATTATGGGAAGCTCCATAATCTAACATACAGTTATGTAATAGCAGGTCATGAATCACTAGAGACACATAGAAGGGAGGAGTAGAAGCGTCTAATTCCTCAACATGTGGGCCAAATACAACCATGGGTCTTTCTTCTTGAAGGTTGATACTATCTAGGGTTAGTGCTGCTTCTGGAGGGAGCATGAAAGAGGTGACTTGGGATTGATATGCAGGTTGCTTCAACAGTTCAGTCAAGGGAACTGGGATTTTGACCTTCTCAAGTTCTTTTTGCAGAGTGAAAGTAGGAGAGGACTTATCTATTACAACCTCTTTTGACTCTTTATTTTCGGCTGAGGGTTTGACTTATTTTGACACAGACTTGGCATTAGGGGGAATGACTACTTTTGAAGAGGAAGGGATTTGATCATTAGACTGAAAAAGTTTGTTTAGAGGCTCCTTACCTTTGTCTGTCACCTTATGCATTGTTGACTCCTTCTGAGCAGGTGCTTCCTTCTGAGGTAGCTCTTCTTCTTGATCTTGAGTACGAGTCCTCTTCCTAGAAGATCTGAGGTCATATCTTCTATTGAACTGTGCTTGCATAAAATCAACAAATTGCTTACAATAGTGATAAATTTCTGAGTCTTTTGTGTCTCTAGAATTTTCTTCTCCTTGCAATGAGCACTCTTCTTTATCACTATACAAGAAAGAAAGATTTGCATCCTCCAGCTCACAGGCAGTGTCTTCAGTAGGACCATCCACTGGACCTTCCAAGTACAATGGGTGTGGTACCTGATCTTGTTGTTCCTTTAGTTCCCTTTGCAATATTTGCAGTGGTGATTTCCTATACTGAGGATTGTAACCTCTGTTTGGAGCATTCTGGAAATTCTTGGAGGCTGAATTTTTGGCCTCCAATTCAAGCTTGACCGGCTTACCAGAAAGGTTCTTAATCATTTTGTTCATTTCTTCAATTCTGTCATTAGCTGAGTCTTTATCTTGGTTAGAGGTAGATACCTCCTCTTTGCCCCTTCTTCTAGTATCTTATTCAGACTTTCCCTTTGATTTACCAGTGGAGGCAAAATTTGCCTCCAACTCTAGTGCATCTGTCTGAGCATCATCCAGGGTAGCAGGCTTTCTTTCTCTTAGAGAGAAACTGAATTCTGAGTCAAAGGATGCTACGAAAACAACTTTAGCAGCAGTTTGATAAGGTTTCATATCAACAGGAAGACTCAAATACAATTTATTAAATCTCTTGATAAATTCTGACACCCCTTCGTTATGTCTTTTCTTGAGTGTATTGAACTCAATAAGACAATGTCCATGATCTTTCTTCTCCCCCCATTTCCTAAGAAAAGTATCTTCCATTATTTCCCAAGTGGTAACAGAACGATCTGCCAATGTCTTAAACCATTTTCGGGCTTCACCATCAAGAGATTGGAAAAACAGCCTTAAGACTACATCTAAATGTTCCACATTAAATTTTTCTGCAAAAGAGAAGAAGACCTCAAGATGTTTTTGAGAATCAATCTCGTTTTCCCCATTGAATCGGGGTAAGATCTTCAGATAATCCTGTGGCATATCGTTCAACACTTGAGGTAATGCCACGAGAGCATATTTATTTAACAAGAAGCCTGGAACATTTGGCATTGGAGTGGGTGGAGGTAGTGCAATAGTTTGATGCGTAAAAGGAGGAGGAGGAGGTGGAAGTGGAGTATGAATAACAATAGGAATGTACTGGACAACAACTTGAGGTGTTGAGGGGAACAACGGGCAGTTAATAGCAGCTACTTCGGTGACTTCCTTGACCTCTTAGACCTTAGGGGTAGGGTGAAAGTTGTCCTTAATTCTGACACCTCCCCGACGTGGACTATCTGAGTAGTACTCGGTATTTCCCACAGTGGAGTCGGGACCTAGCACTTGGGCTACTTGAGAAGAAGAGGATGGAAAGTTTTCTACAAACAATTCAGGGATTTTAGTGTGGACTAATTTCCTTTCCCTCAAACTTCTTCTATGTATGATATTTTCTGGGTCAGACACTGAGGGTGTCTTAGGCTGTGACGTATCTGACCTCAAGTGTGGCTTATGAGGAGCCAATACTGCAAGTAAATTTATCTAATAAATGAATGTGGAGTCGCCAAGGTGAGGGATCTACAACTCTCAACTCTCCATGCTCACCTATTTGAAGAGTGAATTAGGTTTTGTCGAGGCCCAGGGATTTAAATTTTCTCAACTTCGTTCCCCGGCAACGGCTCCAAAAAGATGTTGTGGTTCCTAGAGACAGCCTTGAGTTACAAAAGACCAGTGCCTAGGACATATTATATAGAAAGGAGCGTATGATATAATATGGGGAGTTGTCAACAAAAGGCTCTCATGCTATCTCCTGTAAACAGGGAAATAAATTATAAGGGGACCAAATCTTCCAGAAACTAGATATAGGGAGAGAAAAACTGCAGAGCCAAGGTGCAAAACTCCAATATAAAAGCATCAGACAATTCAGAGGCAGCTTACTGTAAAGAGGGCTAGTTTAGAAATACCTCACAGAAATAAATTATCAGAAGGTGTTTGCTGTGTATGAAAGATTAAGAGAATACTAGCTGTCATTGAGATGATATCCAGATACACAATATCACCATGTAATGGGCTTACCAATTTAAGAATCCATACATGACAATAGCGTTTTAAAAATAACCTCCCAAAGAAGCTAATATAGCAGAAATATGGTTGAAGTGAAAAGTGAAATAGTATATCATGCCTGAGTCATATTTAAAGCGCTTGACTAATTCAAGCATGGGTATCAACTAGGATAAATCCACACCAAAAACCAGTGAGCCACTCGCATTCCAGAAACATGATACAAGAAAGGCGGATGAAACGAAATGAACAATTAAATTAGCACATATAAGAGAAAGTTACACACTGTGAGACACCAAAGATCAGAATCCTCTTTAAAGATGGAACTCCTCCTCACTGAAATTCAACGGGCTCTGTACATTCATATAAGAGTTTTTACAAAATGCATACAAAAATCCTCTTACTGCATAATTTTCTGATAAAATCTGGAACCCTCAATAATCTTCTCTTGGGGAGTTTTATAGAAGAAAAAGAAAACCTAGTAAAAGAAATGGGTGATGAACATTTAATTTGCCTCATTAAGACAGGATGGCAGAAACGTGCACACCCATACTGCTTGATGACTCTGTAGTGTTGTATGTACTCTGTGGCCTGCTTTTTGAAATAAATGCACTGGGTAGAAGTCTCTTCAGGAACACAGTAGAGAAATAAAAACCTCATGGGCAGTCTGTCCTTCCCTAGAAAGAAAACTTTGTTGAAACAAAACCTTGAGGGTATTGTTTTCTATGCATTGGACCTTCTAAGTAATCTACAGGGTCTTCGATCTGGTATTCTGCCTTTAAATGGTTAGGTTAAGGCTCCAAAATATTCAATTACATGCCTTTAACTCTCTGCCTTTCACTGATACTCTCTGTCTGCAATATTAATGTCTCCGATTGCGAAATCTGTGCTTTGAATGACTCTGGGGGGTTTGACAGAGTTTAACCCTGCTTCTTTAATGGAGGTCATGTCTTAACAGCTTCCCAGGCCTTTCTCCATAATTCTATCCTCTGAAAAATGGTCCTTTCCAGTGTTCTCTGTTACTATAATTGAGACTGTGAATCATGGCGGTTTACCGACGCTCGTACCCTGCAAAACACGCAAAATCGTCAAGAAAAAAAATGCATGGGAAGGTGGATGCAGCGGGGATAGCGAGGATGATAGCGTAGCATGGTGAAATGGTGGAATAATGCATGGTTATGGCGGAAAAATGCAGCGGAACGGCAGAGAAATGCTCTAGTGAAGGTTGGCAGAATGCAGAAAATTAAATGCAAAACCTTAGAATAGAATATATATAAGGGATGGGCGTGTGACAGACACACATGGAATGGTGACGTGGTGGCTGGTCAACCATGGCGGTGAATAAATTGACCTGATCAGAAGAATGATCGACTAAGGAAAATATCGTAGGCTGACGATGGCGTCTAAAAATGACATCTTGGGATAATTTCTCGCCCATCTTCGGGTGCGACACGACCGCTGGATGGAGAGCCCCAGATTCATGGTTGATATGCATATCGCGCCGGGTCAAATGCCGAACGATAATGCGTTGGGGGCGTTTTGAACAGGACGGAGTCACGGTCGTGCGGTGAGTGGAATTGCTTCGAAAATAAAATTACCGCCCATCTTCCAAATGCTACATGAATACCACCTGTTTTTGAATAAGGCAAGTGCCGGGACCACAAGGGGCTAGTCGGATATTGGCCGTTAATTTGCAAAGGTTGATCGTATGGTGGACAAGGGATTGGAGCGGTGAACGAGTTGGGCCACAGGCGCGACGCTGATCTATGAAGGCCTTCCGATCTGTACAGATCGACGGATAATATTGCGCTCGATATCCACCTGCGATAAGCACTCTCCGGGCTAGCGCTTGGTCTAGCGCCCAGGTCACTTGGAGAAAAAGACTGAGGGGTCTAGGGCCGAAAGGTGCTAGGCCTTAAATATGTTAAAATGTGTGATTTCGGCCCTTTTTTATGCAATTTTGAGTTTAGAGGAGGGGAACGATAGGCGGAAAAAGGATTTTTTAGGCCAAACAAAGTGGGCTTAAAGGGGATTGCTTGTCGTGACCTAATAGGGGGAGGTGGTGATCAACATCACCTACACATCATTTCCATTTGTTAATACATCTTTAACCCTGTTATAGAATCAAAATGTTGTACAACAACCATTTCAGGTGGGTCCTTCAACTCAATACCCTCAAGTATTGGGCCCACGGACCCCAAATCCGTCGGTTAATTTGCAACAACAACCTGTACCTCGAATCATTTATTCACAAGCTGGTTTACCATTTTTTGGGATGTCACAGCCACAACTAAGTTATACATATCCTTAAATGAATCCAAGTTATTATAATTTGGGTTATAACCTTGGTGGGTAGACCCCTTGGCAGCCTCAGGCACAAATTCCTCAACCTTCATTTCAATAAGTATCATATCCAGGTTTTGGACAACAGAATCCTCAAGCGTTTGCTTTTAAAAACAACCCCTATCTGGGTTACCAACAACATATTCCTTATGTTGGTGCTCAAAGGCCTATTGCTCAAGAAATTCCATCATACCCTGGCTATGCTCAACCCGACCTTAATAGCAACTTTAGAGTTACCAGATTTAAATCGGCTAACCAATGATCCAATAAACTATGCTCCTTGGTGGCCAATGATACCTCACAAATTACCCTAAGATATTCCTAAATTCAATGGAACCTGGCGAAGACCCGTTGACTCATGTTATGACTTATCATTTATGGTGTTCATCAAACTCCCTAAATGATGATTATGTTCGACTATGTATTTTCCAACGTACGCTCACAGGTCCGGATGCAAAATGGTATATTGAATTACTTAGAGCTTCTTTTGATAATTTCATTGCCCTAGCTACTATATTTTTGACCCACTTCCAGTTACCCATACGATATGAAATTGGAATGGAACTCTTGACCAATTTCAAACAGACTAATGCTACTCACATTTCTGACCATATTCATGAGTGGCGTAGACGTCGTAGAATGGTTAAGACATTTGTTCTGGATAAACTCCTTGCTGAGTGGTTCATTAAGTCCCTGTTACCATATATAACTAAGGATGTGGCTAAGGGTGGCTTCATCACAGAAGAGTAGGTTATTGCTCATGCCCAATATTTAGACTTGATTTATACACAGTCTGGCATGCTCTATGAAACAATTCCTAATGCACTGCGATCTAATTTTATTGTTCCTCCTTAATTAAAGGAATCTAATGCCGAAGACGACTTGATTGGTACTGCAAGCACACATCATACTACTGCATCTGATCCTGCACCTTCTTCTGAAATTAATGTCGTGTCATTTGACAAGGGAAAAAGTGACAAGCAACCCGGAAGTAAGAAAAAGGGGAAATCTAAGAAAAATCAAAATTATAACCCGTAGGAAATATCATCTGATCAATCGTCTGGACGTAGCAAACCTCGTTGTCCATGCATAATCTGTAATGAGGAATACTTTGTCTAGGATTTTCCTCACCGCGCTGAAGTCTCAAAAATCATTAAGACTTCCCATGCGTCAGCTGTGTTGATAGATCCGTTTCTAAATCAGGACACAAATTTGGTTGTTACGGATCCAGCTTCTAGTTCCTAAGTACTTATGTTATCTGTCACAAAACCTTCAATAGATATTTTGGTGTCAACGTGTAATAAATATTATGGTATTTAGGCCACTGATCAACCTACTACCTCGACTATGAATCCATCTACAGAATCACTATTGCCTACTGCTATTCCTGAATTGACAATTAAGCCACCAAAGGGAGTAATTCACAAATCGGCATATAATCCTCGAGCAAGAGCTGCTCAAAATTATAATATAGTTGAATATTTGGCTCAATCCCCTTCAGCTATGTCTGCTCTTGAGGTATTACAAAATTGTCCCTCCCAAGAACAGGCTTTATTGTCGGCTATTGGTGGAATTGATTTGGCTGATTCTAATCTCGTTGTCTTTAATCATACGGGCTATGTGCCACAACTACCAACAGAATTGGCATTCTCCATACAAGTAAATTTTCTCAATCACCTTGTTCATCGTACTATTATTGATGAGGGAGCATCTACCTGCATTATGTCTCTAAATTATTGTAATTCACTTGGCTCGTTGCACTTATCTCAATCATCAACAACGTTGAAGGCTTTCGATTGACGTACATATAAGCCTTGTGGTATTATTACTAACTTGCATGTCGAACTAGGGGGAAAATAGTAAATATTGATTTCGAGGTTGTTGACGGACCCCTTGACTATAATATTTTACTTGGAAGGCCATGGGTATATGCTATGACTGCAATTTTTTCTACATATTTTAGAATGATCACCTTTCCATATAAAGGTACAATCACAGTCATCAATCAGCTATCCTTCTTTGCTTCTACTTCACAAGTAACTGGAAGTGTTTCGTTCGTTCACGCACCCCAGCAAGCACTTTAGAACATTGGTGTAGAACTTTTAAAGGATTCCACTCTCATGGGAACCTTTGCATTAACACTACATGCGACATCGGCAGAAATTGCAAGTATAGAGACCTGGTACATGATCTCTTCCACTCCATCTGGCTTAAGGAAAAGTACAGGTGATTCTGAAATTGTTACGTTGGATGAGTTTATGTCGCCCAGCACTATTGAGTTGCCATAGCAATCAATATATCTAGCTTGGGCGGCGAATCCTAAATCAGCGTCGCTGGTTGTTTAGGTTAATCGTTCCTTAGATTTTGGTACTCCATCTGATCCTTTTTCCTCAACTTTCTTGACAGATGAGAATATTTTGGAAACAACGATGTTAGAAGGAGAACCATGGAAAGATTATCATCATTGTTCCCATCTTCCTGATTATGAAGAAAATTATCTTAGTGAACTATATCACCCATCAATCAAAAATTTCTTTTCGAATTCTTTACCTATTAATGCAATCGATTCCGAGCGAAATTTGTCAAAAATTGAAGAAACCATTTCTATCGATATTTCGACCAAACCTGACATTGTAGAAAATATTCATTTCGGCGTATCTTGTTCTTCATCAGAATTTGAAACATATCGCTCTCTATTTCATGAATTTTGTGACATGTTTGCTTGGTCTTACGAGGAAATGCCAGGCATAGATACTAGTATAGTTGAACACACTATTAATATGTATCTTGATGTAAAACCGGTGCGCCAACACCTTCACCCTGTTCATCCAAATAAGGCCGATGCCATTAAAGCAGAAGTTAAGAAAATTTTGCGTGATGATTTCATTTACCCTATTCCGCTAACTGAGTGTGTTTCCAACATTGTTCCTGTAATGAAAAACCAAGGAACCATCAGAGTGTGTGTTGATTACTGGGATGTCAATCTGGCTTGTCCAAAAGACAACTATCCAACTCCCTTTATTGACCAAATCATTGACGATTGTGCTGGATGTGAAATATTTTCATTCGTGGATGGATTTTCTGGCTACAATCAAATCAATATCTACCCAAAGGATTATCATAAGACAGCATCCATCTGTTCCTAGGGCACATTCACTTATAAGAAACTACCGTTTGGTTTAAATAATGTTGGGGCAACATTTCAGAGCATAATGGATTATGCTTTCAATGACATCAAGCACATTGTTCAACCTTATCTAGATGATTTACCCACGCATTCATGAAATCAGACTGATCAGCATGCATTTGAGAGCCATTTTCTTACGCTACCGACACTACAAAATACACCTCAATCCACATAAATGTGTGTTTTGTGTTGGTTCTGGTCCTTTTCTTGGATTCATAGTCTCAAAAGAAGGAATTCGAATCGACCCATTGAAGTTTCAGGCCATCCTTGATTTTCCCGCGCGATCAAATTTACTTCAAATACAGAAAATTCAAGGAAAGGCTAACTTCCTAAGGAGGTTCATACCCAACTACGCCGAAATGGCTAAAGGATTTACTCGAGTATTGAAAAAGGGGGTTCCCTTCCATTGGGACCAAGTTGCGCAAGCTTCTTTTGATGCTGTTAAGGATACTCTTGTCTAGGCGTCATTAATGTTTCTCCCCAATTATCAGAACGATTATTTCCTATATATCGTCGTGGCTGAAACAACCATTGCTATGGTATTGGTCCAAGTAGAATATGGGGTAGAACATCCGATCTATTATTTGAGTCATAATCTCAATGATATGGAAGTTAAGTATTCATACTTAGAAAAGCTTGCCTTGGCAGCTGTTCAAGCTGTCCAAAGATTTCTCCATTATATCCTATTTCGAAAGACCATTGTAGTTTCGGATTGCAACCCCATGACTTATATCTTATCACGTCAATTGCTGGGGGGGAAATATTAAAAATGGATTGTCATTTTTTAGGAATTTGATTTGGAATTCATCAAATCCAAGTCAAAGAAGTCTTTATTTTTGGCTGAGCTTATCTGTGACCTTCCCTTTGATAGTACTACTACTACGTCAGAACCATCAATTCCTGACGAGTCTCTGTTTCTTATCAGATCATCTGATCCTTGGTATGGAGATTTCATCATTATCTCCAAACTCAAACTTTTTGGCCTGATACCTCTCGCTTTGAAGATAGACGTATTCGATACCAAGCCAAAGATTATCTGATCGTCGACGTTACACTTTATCGTCGTGGTGTCGATACTATTTTAAGAAGGTGCCTCACTCATGAGGAGGCCGAAAAGGTTTTAAATGATTGTCATGCTGGGGCTTGTGGTGGAAATTTATCTGAATATGCTACCATGCAGAAGATACTCCACACTAGTTACTTTTGGCTTACTATATTTTTCAACTGCATCCTTGCGGTCAGAAGTTGTCATGTGTGCCAGATTTTTTATCGTAAAATCCACAAACTGCCAGTGCCAATGCATCTTGTTATCTTTGTGGGACCATTTTTGAAATGGGGTATTGACTTCATGACCTGTAACCCTCGTTCGTCTCGGGGACATGGTTATATTATTGTCGCAGTCTACTAATTTACCAAATGGGATGAAGCAATGCCTACATTCAAAAACACAACACATACAACTACATTTTTTTTCTTTAATCATGTTATTGCACAGTTTGGGGTCCCACAGGCTATAGTTACAGATCATTTTCAGAATTTTCACAACCACATGATGACTGAATTGACTGCCAAGTTAGGATTGTCACATGATAATTATACTCCTTATTATCCACAAAAAAATGGACAAGTTGAAGCTATCAAAAAGAGTCTTAAACGTATGCTTCAACAAATGATAGGAGTTTGTAAAAGGAACTGGCATTTGATCCTTTACTTTTCCTTGTGGGCGTATCAAACCTCACTGAGAAATGCAACCGGTTTTACTCCTTTTCAATTGGTGTATGGTCTGGAACCTATCAGGCCAATCCAATGTGAAATAACATCATTAAAACTCGCAATCGACTTGTTACTTGACACCTTAGAAGAAGAAACATGTCTTTTTAACCTCATCCATCTTGATGAAATGCGTCATGAAGCCCAATTGGCCAAGGAAGCACATAAGAGAAGTATAAAGGCGCAATACGACAAAAATGTCCAGCCTCGCATTTTCTCAGAGGGCGACTTGGTCCTTATTTATGATCAAGAAGTTGATGTAATAGGTACAGGGAAATTTGAGCCATTATGGCATGGCCCCTATATTGTCAAAAGAGTTCTTGTTAAGGGTGCCTATGAGTTAGTTGATTACGATGGAATTTCGTTGGCACAACCTACAAATGGGTTGTATCTGAAATGTTACTACGCTTAATCATGAGCATAGTAATTTTTTTTATTATATTGTATATATATGTTGTTGATTTGCATTCACTGTCTTAGTTTTTTTTTAGAGTTTTATTGATGTTAGTAATCCACTTTAAATTTCACCGCAGATGTCTGAATCTTTGTAACCATTTGTTGGATATTCTGATGGTGCTAGTCGTAGTACGCATAATCTATCCTCTGCAGCGTGGGCCATTTTCACTCTGAACAACAAGTTAGTGAGTTTTCAAGGGATTTGTATCGGTAGACTGACAAAAAATATCGTTGAGTATAGCGCGTTGATCGAACTTCTCTCTGATGCCATTTCATTTGGTATTAACCGCATCATCATAAGGTTAGACTCACAACTTGTGGTATTACAACTTACTAGTGTTTATACTATTAGAAATCCAACACTGCGTCGATTTTTCCTAAGAGTTCGACTTTTGGAAAGACACTTTGATTTTATTCAATATCAACACATTTCCAGAAATTTGAACACATCGACTGATTTTTTGGCTAATCAAGTTTTAGACAGACATTTACAACACATGTAAAGAAAACATTCACATCATTTTATAGGATTGCACAATAAACATAGGAAAACACTAAAATCAAATAGATAGATAGTTATAGGTTTTTACAAAAAAAAATTCCCAAGACACATTGGTCATCTGACCTCAAAATGTATGCAACATGTCAAAAGTAAACTAGTGGTGCTTGTGGTAACATGCTATAGATCTAGCTATCCTACGCAGTAACTGCATCCAGCAGTTAGGAACACCTATCATGTGGCGCTGCAATCACATGGGTAACTCTTCGATCCAACAATCTGGAACCCAAAATTTCAACCCCTCTATGTGCTATTGAAGATTAGTCAGAGTCTCAGGCATATCAAGATCCTGAAGGACTGCTCTCCCGACAGCCCTCTCTGCTGGCTCATCTGCTACACGCTCTAGCTCCTCCACCAGTTGCACTCGACCAACGTTTGCATTACATCAAACATTTAGTTTAGTTTTGGGAAAACATCAAAAATACAAAAACATTGTATAAAACTTAGAAAAATAAAATAACATGGTCAAAAAATTCTTACCTATTGCACCCCACTGAGCACCTTCTAGTAAAGCTAAATTTGGACCTCCTCAGAAATCAACGCCTGTGTATGCATACTCATCGATGGGGAAAATATGTCGCCTAAACCAGGTGAAGAACACAGTTGAGAACACAATGGTCAATTGGCCTGCATGCCTACCCATTAGTTCTACCCATCTTTACATCCTTGGATCTCTAGGATTAAACACATCCAGTGTCACATGTTGTGGCTGCATCAGTGGAATCCACTCTAAGGAAAATGAAATGAGGATCAAACCATAACTGAAATTTTTCTTCCTTCCTCCCTTTGCCTTCTTCAATTGTTCTTTTATCTAAGAAAGTACAGCTTCAGACCAGTTGAAGGTTGTTGGCTCCATGCACTCTAGTGCGTACTGCATATACGATCTATTCGCTACATGTAGTGTAACGGTTCCACAAGTTTTGCGATCGTGAAAAGAATTGTTCTTAAAGGCAAATCTCTAATGACATCCCGGATGTTTTTTTTCCATCTTTGCTTAGACTATTGTGAAACCAGCTCCAAAAATAGAAGAAAATAGATATCAACGCCTTATAAATAAGCCATTTCGAGGGGGCAACCTCCAATACATTATATTAATGAACAATTCTTGGATGATACAAATGAAAAAACCTCCTTTATATATATAGGAGTCCGTGGGGCCACAATGTAATCCTAGCCGACCTAACAATAATAATGTAAGGGCACACAATAACAATATTAGGTTATAGGGGGTTACACTAACAACAATAAGGGACTATACTAGTAATATAGGGACCTAACATGCCCCTCCTTCAAAAAAGTGTTGTCCTCAATGCTTGAGTAGCTCTGGGTGCTTCTGTATAAAATTCTCATCCTCCCATGTAGAATCTTCAGTGGGTAAGTTCTTCCACTTGATGAGATACTCTAAAATTGATCGATTTCGTAGCTATCAAGTTCTTGTTTCCGTGACTGCTTCAGGTTCCAATATGATTTTTCCTTCCTCATCAAGTTCTGGAAATATTGTTTGAACTGGAATATTTTCACCTATAACCTTCTTTAAGCATGAAACATGGAAAACTGGATGCACTCGTGAAGAAGCAGGAAGCTCCAATTTGTATGCCATAGTACCAACCTTTTGCAACACCTTGTAAGGACCATAGTACTTTGGCGATAATTTATTATCCTTCTTAGCTTGCTTGAGGGACATTTGTTTATATGGTTGTAGTCGTAAAAATACCCAATCTCCTACATCAAAACTTCTCTCGCTGCGATGTTGATCTGCCTGTTGTTTCATTCGATTTTGTGCCAAATTCAGGTTATCCTTTAAGAGTTGGAGAACTTCTTGTTGATGTTCGATGTGATCTTCCACTGCTTGAACCTTTGAATTTTCTCTTAAAGATGATGTGATGGATGGTGGATGATATCCATAAAGTGCCATAAATGGGGTCATTTTTGCTGCAATATGGAAGGAAGTGTTATACCACCATTCAACAGAGGTAACTACTTGACCCATTGTGTTTGTTTATCAGATACAAAACAACGAAGATATCCTTCCAAAAAATTATTTACTATCTCAGTTTGACCATCAGATTGAGGATGATAAGATGAGCTATGAGCTAATTGAGTACCCAAACAAGAAAATAACTCCGTCCAAAAATTTCCAGTAAAAATGGGATCTCTGTCACTGACAATAACCCTTGGGCTTCCATGTAGCTTTTGAATTCTATCCATAAATGTAGTAGAAATTGTACTTTCTTTAAATGGATGAGATAATGCACAAAAGTGTGCATACTTGGTAAGTCTATCAACTACCACCATGATGACACTCTTTCCTTCGGACTTAGGTAAACCTGTGATGAAATCCATTGAAATCTCCTCCCAACGTTGACTTGGAATGGATAAAGGTTGTAGAAGACCTGGGGTCTTAATTGTCTCAAATTTATTTTGCTGGAAAACCAAACATTCCGCCACAAAATTTTGAATATCAGATTTAAGTCCATCCCAAAAAAATTCTTTCTTCACCTTGGGGTAAGTTTTTAAAAATCCTAAGTGTCCTCCTAAAGGAGAAGTGTGCAATTCCAAAAGAATATTTTTTTTTAGTTGGGAATTCTTATAAAGATATAAGCAATATTTGTACCATAAGGAATAATTTTTCCAAATAAATATATCAGATGTACTAGGATCTTGCTGCAGCTTTTGAATGAGTGTCCACACTTCTTCATCCCTCTTCCATGCATCCCTTGTTTCGGTTATCTAATCTGGTTGGATAATAGAAATTGTTGGAAATACTGAGAGGGGGGGGGGGGGTGAATCAATATTCCTTTAAATTAGAGCATTAGTTAATCTTCAATTATTATCAGTGTTTGTACAATTATAGCAGTAAACAAAAGGAACACAAATGCACATAGTTTTTAAGGTGGAAACCCACTCCGAGACAAAAACCACCTAATGCTTTTCTAATAATTATTTAATATTCAACTCCAATTGAAAATAAAGCTCCAACTTCCTAGAATCTAGAAAAGCATTCTTCTCCAGCTCCCACTGGATGGATGCTCCAATGCCCAAGATTCTTTATTATTCAACTGAACGGATGCCCCAACACCCAATGAGCTACAACTCACCCTAGCACCACCATACCACCCTATAGAAGAATAAAAGAAGAATGGACTCCCATACCAGGGAAAATGGTCCACTTTACAATGATATAGAATGATGTAGAAGAAGAAGATATACCAGACCATAACCCCAAATTTGACACAACCACCTAATGATGATCCTAGACCACCCAACACTGCCTCTTCAACTCTTGGTAGATAAACACTAGTACAATTTTTACAATAATGTATTTACAATGACTTAGTACAATGATTGTATGTCGTGCTTCCCACTTGAAGACTTCATATGATGAACTTCCTGCTATTGTTATGCACCTTGTTTTCTACTCTTTTCATGCTACCCTCTGCTGCACCTTGCTTTGCTTTGCTGCCTTAGAAAGTTTGGTCCTTTGCAACCCTTGACAACACATGATCTAGCTTTTTCTTGCCTTCAAGGAGCTCAATATTGAATCTGGTGTATCTCTATTATTTTAGATCCTAAATATATGATTTTCAGTCCTATAGTATTCCTCTGAGTCTTCTTTCCAATGCCATAGGTCTGACCCAATTTGGATTCTTCAAGAGTGATTTATACCCAATCTATCACAATGCCCTAATTATGGACTATTTCAGTAGAGCGAAATTGTATGGCGTTCCACGTGTCACTATTTCCTAATTTTCCTCTAAAATTGATAAAGAAAAAACTACCATCTGTGCACTATCTGTCACTTTTTACGAAATTCCAATCTGATACTCAGAGAGAGAGTTATGAGTATTTTACCACAGTCACTTCTTTGAGATGAATTTCAGGATCCTGCAAAAACCCTGAATTCCACAAATCACATCTCCAAAAATATTGCACACCTTGATCTGAAATTTTCACAGCCACTTCCTCAGGATTTCGGCTTTGCCTCATAAACATTTTGACTTCTGAAACTTTGTAGAAAAAATTTTAGAGCAAAAATTCCACGATGACCTGTTTCAGATGGAGAAATCCCTTGCATAAGGAGGAAATGAGGATCACAATTTATATAAATTCGTAGGTTGAGAGGGGCTTCAACAAGTGAACGTGGGAGGGATTTTAGGAGCTTAAAAAATATTAATTATGACTTTTCAATTACCCATGCCCCAACCCCATGGGGTTTTAGCCCACTAACTGGGGGTACAAACTTCAAACATGAATATCTCTCAAACCGTGAAGAATTACATGGCATGCCATATATCAACGGAAACATGTCAACAAGTAGAAACCATCAAAAGAATTATTGACCCAGAATATATTAATTTTTTAGGCCAAAATTTCCATGCAATATTGGGTTAGTCCCTGGTGCTGCTTGGGTTGACATCAATGACAACCGCTGATCAACAATCTCCCCCTTTGGCATTGATGGCAACACAAGTACTCCCCCTGCGATCATGACACCTCTTCCTACAACATTCTCTCCCCCTTTGACATCAATGGCAAAGGGTAACTCCCCCTAAAACACAACCATCCTGTAGACCTGTACACACTTCCACTCCCCCTGACACACAACCGTCCTGCAGACCTATAATCTAATGAGAACTTGGGAGAATCCCAAGCTTCTGACGAAGATATTCAAATGCTTCACGAGGTAAAGGTTTAGTGAAGATATCATCAATTTATTCATTTGTACAAACATACTCAAGTTTGATATTATTTTCAGCGATTTGTTCTCTCACAAAATGATATTTGATCGGAATGTGTTTTGTTTTTGAATTCATGACAGGATTCTTGGAGATGCTGATGGCACTAGTGTTGTCACAGAATATGGGAATAGGCTCACTAAATTGTACTTGAAGATCTTGCAAAGTTTGTTTCATCCAAAGGACTTGAGTACAACATGATGCTGCTGCAATGTGTTATGCTTCCGCTGTAGATAACGAGATTGAGTTTTTCTTTTTGCTCAACCATGATACGAGACAACCACCTAGATAGAATGCTGCTCCACTAGTACTCTTACGATCATCAATGCTTCCTGCCAAATCTACATCTGTAAAGGCTTGAATAATGAGATTGTTACCCTTGGGGTACCACAAGCCATACTCTTTTGTGCCCTTTACATATCGAAGAATTCTTTTGACGGTAACAATATGTGATTCTTTTGGTGCTGCTTGGAATCTTGCTACTTGTCCAACTTCTTGCATAGTATCTAGCCGAGAGGCTGTTACATATAGAAGACTACCAATCATAGATCTTTACAACCTCTGATCCACTTCCTTAGATGAGTCATCTATGATCAATTTGCAACCTGTTACCATCGGAGTAAGGATGGGTTTGCAATCTTCCATTTTGAATTTTTTGAGCATTTCCTTGTTGTACTTGGCTTGACATATAAATATTCCTTTCTCTTGCTGAGATATTTGAAGCACTAAGAAGTATGTCAGCTCACCAAGTAAAGACATCTCGAACTCACTTTGCATCTTTGTAGAAAAGTTCTTACTTAGTCGATCATCATTGCTACCAAATATTATATCATCAACATATACCTCAACGATTGTTAAATTATCTTTTTCTATTTGTACATAAATATTGCTATCAACAGTACCTTTCTTGAACCCTTATTGACATATATATCCATCAAGATGAGCATACCATGCTCTGGGAGCCTGCTTGAGACCATATAGAGCCTTCTTTAACCTGCAAACATAGTCTTCTTTTTGTGATAGTAGAAAACCTTCAGGTTGTTCGATGTAAACTTCTTCTTCTAATTCTCCATTCAGAAATACTAACTTAACATCCATTTGGTATACTTTGATTTTTCTTGAACATGCATAGGCGAGAAACATTCGGATGGCTTCCATTCTGGCAACTAGTGCAAATGTTTCGTCGAAATCAATTCCTTCCACTTGTGCATAGCCTTTGCAAACCAATCTTGCTTTGTTTATGATAACCTGCCCATCTTCATTCAATTTGTTCCTGAACACCCATTTAGTCCCAATGACATTTTTATCTTTTGGTCATGGAACTAATTCCCATGTGTTATTCTTCTCAATTTTATCCAATTCTTTTTTCATAGCTACTACCCAATGTTCATTCTGGCTGGCTTCCTCAAAACTACTAGGCTCAAAGGTTGCTAGAAAAGAAATGTGAGATTTTTGTCCTGAACGAAGCTGTCAACCTTCATTTATGTCACTAATGATTTGATTTGATGGATGGTTCTTTTGAATCCACTATTTTTTTCTCCTTGGAGGAGCTTCTTGTTGTTGTTCTAGTATATCTTGATGATCATTGTTTACTTCTTCCTCGTTGATAGTTGATTCTTGTTCTACAATTTTATTTGTGTCTTTTTCAGCCTATGTCTCAAGTTTCAAAGATTCTAGATCCTCATCATTTCTCGCTAGAACACCATCTTCATCAAATGTAACATTTATGCTCTCCACTAGATGTTGTCTTCTTAGATTATAGCATTTATAGGCCTTTATTTTGCGTGAGTAACCAACAAAGTTACCTTCATCAACACGTGATTCAAACTTACCCAAATTTTTATCTTCTCTTTTGATAGAACATTTTCTTCTGAAGATTCTGAAATATTTTACATTAGTTGGTTTTCCTTTCCATAATTCATATGGAGTCTTGTTGCAATTATTTCTGAGAAGACTTCGGTTGATAATGAAGATTGTCGTATCAATTGCTTGAACCCAGAATTTTTCATCCAATTTTGAGTCCTTCAACATTGTTCTACCCATTTCCTGTACGAATCTGTTCTTTCTTTCAGCAACACCATTTTGCTGAGGTGTTCGTGCTGTTGAAAATTGTCTTTTTATTCCATTTTCGTCACAATATTGCTGAAACAATTTGGAAGTGAATTCTCCACCATTATCTGATCTTAAAAACTTTATTTTCAAATAAGTTTCATTTTCAACCAACTCCTTGTAGATCTTAAAGCACTCAAATCCTTCAGATTTTTTCTTTAGGAAACTGACGGTTATCATCCTGGTATAGTCATCTATCATTAACATGAAATATAATTCTTCGTCTACGCCTTTTGTTCTCACAGGACCACATAGATCATTATGTATCAATTCCAATGGATGTGATGCAAAGTGTTCTTTTGTTTTAAATTGGACTTTTGCTGCTTTCCATGCCGACATGCCTCACATGGTGTGTTGGAAGGTTTTGAAATTTTTGGCATTTCTCATAGTACTTCCTTTTTGCTTATCCTGACAAGATTGTCAAAGTTTATGTGACCCATTCGTTTATGCCATAACCAGCTTTCATATTCTTTAGCTAGTAGACATGCTTTAGTTGCTTCATCCAAAACATATATGTCATTTGGAGCTCAACTTGCTGTAGCCACAATTTTACCATGCCTGCCTTTCCTGATTTCACAATTTGTGGAGTTGAATAGCATTATGTGTCCTTGATCACACATTTGTCTAACACTGAGCAGATTGTGATTCATGTTTTCAACCAATAGAACATTCTTGGCTATAACATCTTTTCTTCCGAGAGTGACAGTACCTGATCCTATAACATTTGAAGATCCATCATTTCCAAAGGATATGGTTCCATCCTTCTTCTCTTTCAGAGATACAAATTTCCTTCTATCGCCAGTCATATGCGTTGAGCAACCGCTGTCAACATACCACACATATTTATTGTTTTGAGCCTTGAGAGTGGGAGCACAATTATCAGTCTTCTTCTTCTTCCATGTTCGTTCATTCTGTGGCTTCGAAGATTCTTCTAGAGGATTTTCAAGTCTGCAGTCTCTGGCAATGTGTCCAAAGTTTTGACATTTGTAACATTCCATATTATTTCTTAAATTTTCAAATCTATTGATGTTTCATTGAGCCCTGGGAGGTTCATATTTTAAGAATCTCTTGAAATTGTATTGGTTCCTAGGGTACGTGCAACATTATACAGCTTTATGACCAAATTTTCCACATGAATAACAATAGCCATGAAAAATATGTTGGTACCTAGATGAAAATCTTCGTCGAGGAATCGTCTTCCAAGGATGTGCTTGCGAATCTTGTCCAATGAAGTCCACATGTATGTCAGATCTCATAGGTTCATTGTATTTTGTTGTAGAAGGTCCTGCTTCTTCTTCTTTGAAACCAAGGCCAGTTTTTTCATTGTAAGATCATTGATTGTTGATGATTTCTTCCAATGCCCTTGAGCTGTTGGCATAGTTTTGGACAGTTTTTCCCTTCTTCACTTCCTTATGCAGCGAGACTACTTTGGCTTCTAATGCTTCCCTTTCTTGGTTGCTTTCTTCCAACTTATTTTGAAGTGACTCTTCAATACATTTTTGTTCTTCAACTTCAATTTTGAGACCTTGAACTTGTTCTTCAAGAGTATGGGAGCGGATCTTCTCAGCATTGAGCTCTTTTATAAGCTTGATTTCCTCCTCATAAAATTATTCTATGGTGAACCCTTCTTCTTCATTGTTTGATACTTCTTGTTTATTGTGCTTGGCCATAAATAATACTTTCTCATTGGCTTCTTCTTTGTTGTCACATTCTTCATCGGATGATGAGCTATCTTCTTTAGAGAGAAATTTCCTTTTGGATCCTTTCTTCTTTCCTTGCTTGTTGAATTTCTTAAAGCCTTTCTTTCCTTTTGAGTTGCCATCACTTTTGTTCGAACATTTTGCTACGAAATGCCCAACCTCACCACAACCAAAACATATCAATGGAAGTTTACCTTTGAATTTCCCTTACCAGTTTTTAGTTTTCTCATAAAGTAAGCATATTCCTCATCTGAAAGACATTCTCCATCATCTCCCTTTTCTTCACGCTTGCAGGCGCATGTCATTTCAATTTAAGGTTGTTTTTCCTTATTGGTTTTCTTAGATGCAACGAACGCAGTTTCTAGATTTGAAGTACCCTTTTCTTCATCAAGTCTCATTTCATATGCTATGAGAACTCCATGTAATTCTTCTTTGCTGAGTTTGTCCAGATTTTCACTGTATTCTAAGACCGATACCTTTGGATTGAATCTCCTTGGTAATGTTCTAAGAATCTTCCGTATAATAGTCTTCTCATCAACTAGCTCTCCCAATCCTTCCAGAGTATTGGTTATTTCATCAACGTATTGGAAGTATGCAGCAATGTTGTAATCTTCTTTCATTCTGAGTTGCTCAAATTTTTCTCTATAGATTTGAAGCTTTGCTTCTTTGACATTTGAGTCACCTGCATATATATTCTCAAGCTTGTCCCATACATTTTTGGCAGTTTTACAACCCAACACCTTATGATAAGCAAATTCAATAAGTCCAGTGATAATAATATTCTTTGCTTTTGCATCATTTACCAAATTCTTCTTACCTTGTTCATCCGCGGTTGATGTAAATCCATTTTGAACAGTGTCCCATACTTCGTAACCTTGCGCCAAGAGATAGACCTCCATTCTTCCTTTCCAAAGTACATAATTATTTTCATTGAATAGGGGTACACCATTCTTGGTATGCTCCATGACCTCCTTCCAGCTGTTAAACTATTATTGAAGGAACCAAGCTCTGATTCCAACTGTTGTAAATACTGAGAGGGGGGGTGAATCAGTATTCCTTTCAATTAGAGCATTAGTTAATATTCAATTATTATCAGTGTTTGTACAATGATAGCAGTAAACAAAAGGAACACAAATGCACATAGTTTTTAAGGTGGAAACCCACTCCGGGACAAAAACCACCTATTGCATTTCTAATAATTCTTTAATATTCAACTCCAATTGAAAATAAGGTCCAACTTCCTAGAATCTAGAAAAGAATTCTTCTCCAGCTCCCACTAGATGGATGCTCCAATGCCCGAGATTCTTCAGTAGTCAACTGAATGGATGCCCCAACACCTAATGAGCTACAACTCAACCTAGCACCACCCTACCACCCTATATAAGAATAAAAGAATAATCGACTCCCGTACCAGGGGAAATGGTCATCTTTACAATGATATAGAATGATGTAGAAGAAGAAGATATACTAGACCATAACCCCAACTTTGACACAACCACCTAATGATGATCCTAGACCTCCAAACACTGCCTCTTCAACTCTTGGCAAATAGACACTAGTACAATTTTTACAATAATGTATTTACAATGACTTAGTACAATGATACCTTTACAATGATTGTATGTCGTGCTGCCCACTTGAAGACTTCATATGATGAACTTCTTGCTGCAGTTATGTACCTTGGTTGCTTCTCTTGTCATTCTACCCTTTGCTGCACCTTGATTTTCTTTGCTGCCTTAGAAAGTCTGGTCCTTTGCAACCCTTAACAACACATGATCTAGCTTTTTCTTCCCTTCTAGGAGCTCAATATTGAATCTAGTCTATCTCTGTTATTTTAGATCCTCAATATCTAATTTTGGGTCCTGTATTATTCCTCTGAGTCATCTTTCCAATGCCACAGGTCTGACCCAATTTGTATTCTTCAAGAGTGAGTTATACCCAATCTCTCACAATTCCCTAATTATGGACCGTTTCAGTAGAGCAAACTTTTATGACGTGTCACGTGTCACTGTTTCTTCATTCAGCTCTAAAATTGATAGAGAGAAAACTACAGTCAGTACACTATCTATTACATTTTACAAAATTCTAATCCGATACCCAGAGAGAGAGTTATGACGATTTTACCATGGTCACTTCTTTGAGATAAATTTCAGGAGCCTGCAAAATCCCTGACTTCCACAGATCATATCTCCAAATATTTTGTGCACCTTGATATGAAATTTTCACAGCAGCTTCCTTAGGATTTTATCTTCGCCTCATAAACATTTCAGCTTCTGAACCTTCGTAGAAAAAAATTTAGAGAGAAAATTCCATGATGACCTGTTTCATATGGAAAAACCCCTCGCATAAGCAGGAAATGAGGATCACAATTTATGTAAATGCTTAGGTTGAGAGAAGCTTCAAAAAGTGAACGTGGGAGGGATTTTAGGAGCTTAAAAAATATTAATTATGACTTTTCAATGACTTATGCCCCAACCCCATGGGGTTTTAGCCCACTAACTAGGGGTACAAACTTCAAACATGAGTATCTCTCAAACCGTGAAGAATTACATGGCGTGCCATATATCAACGAAAACATATCGACAAGTAGAACCATAAAAAGAATTATTGATCCAAAATATATTAATTTGGTAGGCCAAAATTCCCATGAAATATTGGGTTAGCCCCTGTTGCTTCTTGGGTTGACATCAATGACAACCGCTGATCAACAGAAATAGCACAAAGCAATGCTTCCGCCTCTTCATTTTTTCTTGAGAGTGCATCTGCAACAACATCTAGCTTCCCTTTTTTGTAGATTATTTCAAAGTCATAACCCAACATCTTTGTGACCCATTTTTGCTACTCTTCTAAAGATATTCTTTGTTCCAAAAAGTGTTTAAGACTATCATGATTAGTTTTTACCTTGAAGTGCCTTCCCATTAGGTAAGCTCGCCATTTCTTTAGTGCATGTAGTATTGGTAACATTTCCTTCTCATAAATAGCTTTCTGTAAATACTTTCCTTTGATTGGACGACTTTCAAAAGAAATGGGTCTTCCTTCTTGCATTAAAACAACACCAATTCCATTTCTTGAGGCATCACATTCCACAATAAGGGTTTTTGTGAAGTTTGGCGTAGCTAAGACTGATGCTAGGCACATTGCCTCTTTAAGATGTTCAAAGGCCTTAGTTGCTTCAGGAGACCATGAAAATGCATCTTTCTTCAACAATGTTGTTAGAGGTTCTGTCATCCTCCCATAATTCTTAAAAAACTTGCGATAATACCCTCTTAAACCGATAAATCCTCGCAACTGCTTTATAGCTGTGGGGAATTTCCATTCCTTAATGGCTTTAATTTTGTTAGGGTCTACCTTAACACCCTCATGAGATACAATATGACCCAGATATTCCACCTCTTGTACTCCAAAGAAACATTTGGATGATTTTGCATATAATTGTTTCTCCTGCAATAGTTTGAGCACCCTGTCAACATGTTGAACATGATCCTTCCAAGACCTGTTGTAGATTAGTATATCATCAAAAAATACTAGCACAAATTTTCTAAGAAGGGTTTGAAAATGGAATTCATCAACCCTTGAAATGTAGAAGGTGCATTGGTAAGGCCAAAAGGCATGACCAAAAATTCATAATGACCCTCATGAGTTCGAAATGATGTTTTTGGAATATCTTCAGTCGTCATTCTAATTTGATGATATCCCGAACGAAGATCCAACTTGGTAAAATAAATTTCTCCATGTAATTCATCCAATAATTCATCAATCACAGGAATGGGAAATTTATCTTTAATGGTGAGCTTATTGAGCTCCCTATAATCTTGACACATGCGCCATGATCCATCCTTCTTGTGCACCAATACTACTGGAGAAGAGAAGTAAATTTGACTAGGTTGAATTATACTAGCCTCTAACATTTCTGCAAAGATACGTTCAATTTCTCTCTTTTGGACATAAGGATATTTAGAAGGCCTTATGTTTGGAGGAACACTTCCTAGAATCAAATGAATAGCATGATCGTGATCACGAATAGGTGGGAGTCCTTTGGGAGTTTCAAACACCTTGGAATGATTGTCCAAGACTTTTTGGAGATCTACAGAAATAGATGATTTTGATGTTGGAACTTCTAGTGAGCATAATTGTGCAAGTGTGCCTCGTTGTTCTTTCTTCAAAATATTTTTCATGACATTAGAGCTTATTATCTTTCCGGGCTTCCCTGTGATACCCTGTAATTCGACTTCCTTTCCTTCTGAAAAAAAATTCAAGAAAATTTCTTCAAAATTAAAAGCTACCATCCCCAGAGATTGTAACCATTGTACTCCTAGTACAACATCAGCACCTCCCATAGGAATGGAAAGAATTGGACTATTCAATACATATTCCCCCATGGTTAGCTTGATATTATGGCATTTTCCAGAGCAATTTATAGTTCCTCCATTTCCAACCATCACTTGACATTCTGGTGCTGGGTATAGGAAACAATTCAATTCCTTTGCTACCTTACAATGAATAAAATTATGGGTACTACCTGAATCAATCAACACTATTACCTTTTTCTTCTTGATATGTCCTTCTATCTTGAGAGTTTGAGGAGTGGTAATTCCTGCCACTGCATTACATGATATGGTCAGACTCATTTATTCCTCTTCTTGGGTTGGTTCCTAGTGTATATCCTTTTCTTGCTCATTTTCTTCTTCCTCTTCACAATCTATGTAAAATAATTTCTTCTCAACACACTTATTACCTTTAGTGTATTTTCTATCACAACTGTAGCAAAGCCCTTTTGCTCTTTTTTCTTCCAATTTTTGTGGTGTCAACCTTGTAGGTTGTGAAAATATAGGAGTAGCAACACTTCCCTCTATATAGAAGTGAGTGGCAGGCTTCCTTGTCGCCATAATTTTACATTAAATTTTTCTTGCCAACCTGAATGCCTTCTCCAATGAATCAGGTTCCAAAACGCGAACTTCATGTTGGATGTTATCCTTTAAAGTACCTATGAAGAGATCAATCCTGTGTTCCTCAGGAATATCAGTTACCCTTATATTCAATTTTTGGAAGTCCTCAATGTGCTCCCCCACTAAACCCTTTTGTTTTAGATTTATCAATTAGCTAAAGAAGGTGTTGCTCTTTGTATCCTCATAATGTGCTATCATTTCCTCCGTAAAAATTGACCAAGTGACAATTTTTTTACGGGAACAAAGCCATCGATGCCATAAAAATGTATTTTGTTCTAAATGTAAAGTTGCAATGCGTACCTTTTGTGTGTTTTTCACATTATTGAGATCAAAATATTGCTCCATCTGTAGTATCCATGTTACGGGATCATTGCCATCAAACTTCCTGATATCCATATTTGGAATATGGTGGTTCTTCCATCCAACATTAGAGTTTATGAAATCATGATTAAAATTTATTTTGTTCTTATCATGAGTTTCCTCTACTATCTTTTCGCCATTAGGAAACATTTCCTGTATCAACTTTGTCAAACCTTCGATGTATACTTTTATGTTTTCCATTTTTTCGTCGATCTTGAAACTGAATTATCTATATGATTTTAGATCTTCAATATCTAAAATTTGGTACTGAGGTATCCCTTTGAATCCTCTTTCTAATGCACAAGTCTGACCTGATTTTGATTCTTGAAGACAAGTTTGTGCCCAATCTCCTATGATCACCTCATTATGGACTGGTTCAGTAGAGTGAAATTGTATGACTTGCCACGTGTCACTGCTTCCTCCTTCGGCTCTAAAATTGATAGATAGGAAACTAAATTCCATGTGCTTGTTTCCACTTTTTACAGAATTCCAATCCAATTCTCAGAGAGAGAGTTATGAAGATTTTCCCACGATCACCTCTTTGAGATATAATTCGGGAGCCTGAACAAGTCCTAACTTCCACAAACCATATCTCTGACAATATTTTGAACCAAGATCTAACATTTTGTGAAGATTTTCCTCAGACTTTCAGCTTCACACTCTAAAAATTTCATATTCTGAGCCTTTGTAGAAAAAAGGTTATATCGAACATGCCACGATGACCTGTTTAGGTTAAATTGAGGAGCCTGCAAAAAGACCAAACTTCCACATATCATAACCCCGAAAATTTTGCGAAAAAAGCTCTGAAATTTTGCAACGATTTTCCCCGGGATTTTAGCTTTATACTCTAAAAATTTTAGCATCTGAACCTTCGTAGAAAAAAATTTATAGCGAAAATTCCACGATGACCAATTTGGAGCAGCGAAACCCTAGAATCCAAACCTCTGATACCAAATGTTGTGAAACCAGCTCCAAAAATAGAAGAAAAGAGATATCAAAACCTTATAAATAAGCCACTTTGAGGGGGAAACCTCCAATACATTACATTAATGAAAATTTATTGGATGATACAAATGACAAAACCTCCTTTCTATATATAGGAGTCCATGGGGCCACAATGTAATCCTAGCCAACCTAAAAATAACAATGTAAGGGCACAATAATAATAATATTGGGGTTAGAGGGAGCTACACTAATAACAATAAGGGGCTAAACTAGTAATATAGGGACCTAACATTATCTCTGCCCCCGGAAAACAATGTTGCAAAACATAATCTCTCACAGTCTCTCCTCCAAGAATAGACCCTGAGAGCGAAATAGGAAAGCCTCTCCTCGACAAACCTGTGAGAAATTATACATCCTCTACTATTATAGGAACCACTTGGTTCTTAATATGAAATGCCTCGATAGTTGGATACCATGCTCAAACTAGGAACTCCAATAGTTCTATTTTTTGCCTCATTCCTGACAAACAAAACTACTTTAGCAAGCCACAATCTCTTAGCGCTCTTACTGTACCTGGATCATTTAGGGAAATCATATAATATTCTTCATTCTCTCTTTCCCTCCATGTAATTGTCATTATAGTCCGATGAAAACCTGAAATACAACCATAAGAACCATTAGACTCCATTCAATGCAAAAAATCAGAAAAATTTTGGGCATAGTGCAAGAATAAAAAATGAAGATTGCGCCAAACACAACCCTGAACAAGAGACAATGCATTGTATATGAATTTAGCCTTCATTTTAGTTGTTATGCAATGCACCTTTCGATGTTCAAGGGTGCGTTTCCCTCTTTGGGAGCAGAATTTACCCTAAGGGACCCAAAACCCTAAAAATTTGCAGTGAAAGGAAATGAAATGATAACTGAAGGAAAGAGAGGGTTCATGACACTAACCTGGATTGAACGAAAATGGAAACTGTCCACAGAAATTATTGCAATTAATAGTTGAAGTTCGCGGGCAAAAACAAGTTCAAAAATCAAAAATGAAAATGGCAACTAGTGAATGGTAAAAATGAATAGTAAAAATCTTTTTAATAGTCATTTAATTGTTTGCAAATCATATTTATTGCTATGACTATGGTTTTATTATATTTTTTTCATGAAACGGGTAATTTTAATCCATTTGATGTTGTTCTAAATAGGTTTTACAATTGATGAACAAATTAGTCGTGCAAATTTATTTCAAGAATGATTTGACTACAAAGCATACTTTTTATCCTTATTTTTTGAGCTTTGCTAAAAACGAAAAAGGACTTGAAGCGCACTTTTATCTCTTTTTCGAGCTTCGATAATAGCAAAAAAGGAACCCCTGGAGTCTTCTTTTAGCTCTTTTCAGACTCCGATAATGTGAAAATATTGTCGATCACTTGTCTTTTCGAGCTCGTAAAAGTAAATGAATTGATATCTACTCAGTATAAGTTTAACCCTTTTTCAGACTGGGATAGATTATTTACGAAAAAGGAATACCTTGGTTGAACATTACTAAAGTGGTTCTCTCAGATATTATTTTACACTCTTTCGGGTCTAAGCGACAACTTTACGAAAAAAGTACATATGGAGTTTTCTTTCATCCTCTTTTTCAAACTCTCTAAATATGAAAAAGGACCGGTTTTTCACTATTGTTAGGCTCTTTAAAACATAAAATAGCGACAGACCTATCGATCACGACAAGAATCGAGTTTCATTCATTGCTAGACTCGTTAAATTATTAAATAGCGATACATTTTTCACTCGAAGGGTTGAATTATAAATCAAGCATATGTTATCCTCCTCAAGCTTGTTAAAAAATAAAGAGGTACCAGTCGAAAAATGACCGGGGAAAATTTGGGAAAGTGAGAAAACTTTTTATGGTAGCAGTTCGCTCTTGAACATGAAACTTCACTCCATCACCGTGACTGTTTGGGTTGGGTAATATTCTTGACGGTTCATTCATACCTATGGTTCATCATACCTTCGCTTCAATTTTGGGTAAATGTTGCAAATTCATCTCAGTGTCACCGATATGTTCAAGAGAAGTCACCCAATGAATACTCATTATTCTAAAATACTCATAAACCTTCATTCTCATGATAGTCATCCCTGAACATTGCTATATCAAGTCATACCTTTGTCTCCGATATCAGTAACTCTTGTTTTGCAATAAGGTGGCTTCATGTCGATGAAAAATCATTATCTAAGAAGTTCACTTAGAAACATCATATTCCAGTACTATGAGGCTTGTTACAGCATTGACAAGATCCTCGCTTCTGGACTTTTGACTGAAATATTTTGTTTGGCGTTCGACATCAAATAATCTATTCATGCCTTACAAAATGTATTGGAGTACCTTGAGGGCCATTGACATCAATGGTGGTTATCTCGTGTTTGTTAACAACTCACATTATTGGTTGGTAATCAAACGATTCCTTACCATGTTCGACTACAAATCATATATTCGCATGGCTAGACTTGTACCCAAATGATCGAGTGAACGAGATAAGAAGACCTCAGATCTAGTTTCAGCCATCTGGGCTGCGATTTCAGGATCATTGTACACATCATTTGTACGGTGACCATACATACAGATTGTCATCCAAACATGAGCCTATATCTATAGGAATGTCTGTATTGGGCAACATTTCAATGTAGACGACTTTCTGCATTATGTAAATGTTATTAGATAGTTTATGTGCTGAGCATGGGAATGCCTTCCCTCAGTAATTTATGATCAAGAGGATATATCATGATGTAATGAATTGTAATATTGATGCAGGTCGCCACTCTGCTTCATCTCCAGCCCATCACAGTGTAAAGCATCTCAATCAAAATATTGTTATTATTATTCTAACTTCATGCTTTAGTGGGAAATTTTTATAGGTCAATTTGGGCACCATTCCCAATGACCTAGTTAATTGGACATCATCCCCAAGACCGATGAATAGGGTCTATCATCCCCTATCATTTCAGTTTCTACATGCCCTAAGACAAAGGACAAGAGCAAATCATTTATGACTTCCATTGCAAGGTTTCCAAGATTTTAAGTTTATATTATATCACCTATGAGCTCAACAATGCAGTATCTTAAGGTTCTAAGTGTATTGCATATGCAGGTACCTCCATTCAAAGGTGCTTTGCAAAGCACTTCCAGACACTCAAGGGTGCGTTGGTCATTTGGGAGCGAATTCTCATTTTTTTGGAATCTCCACTTGGCCAGTGCCTTCTAGAAGAGTGCATATGTGTCAAAATTCAAATCCATGAGTCCATTTGATACCTCTGAGACTGAGAACATGTCTTGCCTATTATTAGAAAGTAATCGATTGTAAAACTACCTTCATCTCATCTATAAATTAAGCACAGATCCTAGTGTTTGATAAGGAAGAATTTGAGTAGAGAAATGTTGGTGGAATTTCAATTGAGAAGTTTATTTTTGTAACATGCTGCTGGAGAGATGTGCATTGTGATGAGGCTGGGATGATCTTGGAAATGGTGACATCAAATCAATCACTGGGTTGTAACCTCCCCTTCTATCCATTAATAAAGATTGTTGATTACTTTCCTACATATGTATCTATATAATCTTCTGTCTTTCATATTATGAATTCTTATCTAATGTATATGGTTCATGTTTCATTGATTTAACTGAATAACTTGAATAGGCATCTGTGTATTGCTATCTCTTTTTTGTTTCATGTTAATTCTTGCAGAAAATATTTTGGCGGTCTAGCTCGGATTTGAAGCTATAGCAAGAGCGACAGAAGGAGAATTGGAAGCAATTAGACTCCAAGTATGTTTCCTGATCTGTTATGTGTATCTATTTATTGTTAGGAAAAGTAGTTGCGAAGTCTTTAACCTATTTTTCTAGATGAGCACCACATCTAGGGAATAATGTTTTATCCGTAATCCACAATTCCGCATAACACATTGCACTATTTCTTGGGTCTTCAGATCTAGCATATGGTCGATGGTATTTTTCTCTCCCAACCTAAGTATGCGACAGATCTATTGGCTCGTTTCCATATGAGTAATTATAAACCTACTCCTACACCATTTCAATCTAGTGTAAAGTTAACTATTGATTGTACCACTCAACTGGTTGATGCTACTCTTTATCGTCGGCTTGTTGGAAGTTTAATGTATTTAACTCACAGTATACCATATCTCTCTTTTGCCATCAGTATGATTTCTTGATTCATGAAGCAACCTCAGGAAAGTCATTGGCAGGCAGCTAAGAGAATTTTGTGATATTTACAAGGGACATTGCATTATGGCGTATTTTATTTGAGAAGTTCTACAATTTTACTCTCTGGTTATACAGATTCTGATTGGGCAGGTGACGGTTCTGATCAATGGTCAACTATTAGTTACATATTTAAACTTGGTTCAGGTCCGATCTCTTGGTCCAACAACAAGTTGAGGACTCTTTATTTATCTTCATGTGAATTAGAGTATAGAGCAGCCAAAGAAGTAGCTAAAGAAGTCATTTGGTTACAGCATGTTCTTACCCAGCTTGGTCTTGTTCTAAAATCGTCCACCATGTTCAAATGTGACAATCAGGGTGCAATTTAGCTTGCTTACAATCTGGTATATCACTCCAAAATGAAGCATCTCGACCTTTATGCTCATTATATTCGAGTTCTTGTCGATGATGGTATTATTTCTCTGGAGTATTGTCCTACCGAGCAGCAAGCAGCCGATATCTTCACCAAATCCTAGACATAAGCGAAGTATGTGTAGCTTTGCTCCTTGCTTGGGATGAGGGAAGTTGTCATCAAGGGGGAGTAGTAATGACTCCCTTCCTTAGTGTTAGTATGGGCCCTTGTCCCAACCATTATTAAGGGGGAGTGTTGGAATATATTATATTCCTTGGAAGGTAATAATGTCTTTGTATTATGTCAGAAGTTGAATACAATATTATCTAAAAGAGTAACACATTATATATCATATTCATTACGGCATAGTATACTCTTGTTCCCATTTATTATATAAAGAGGTGTTATTTTGGAGAATTATATTATCCCACATTCAATATGTGAGAGTAATTCCTCCACGTCTCTGGGTATATTATAGGGGCAAGGGAGCCTTTTTTATTACAATCACATCTCATCTTGTGATCATACTATTATTTGTATCGGGTTATTTGTAGTTTCTCTCTTTGTAAGATTGCAATAGATTTCTGGAGATAATAGAAGACAACATTCCCATGGATGTAGCCCAATTTGGTGAAACACGTATATCTGTTGTATTCTTCTTCCTTGTTCTCTTTATGTTCTTATTTTTATGTTGATATGTTGTTGTTTTCTTAGATAGATAGCTAATTTAGTAGATCTAATATTCTCACATAATGTGCTATCAATTCTTCCATAAAAATGGAGCAAGATACAATAGGGCCCTTTTTTCTTTCACGAATATATTGATACCATACAAATTGACCTTGTTCTAAATACATGGATGTCATATTTACTTTTTTGTATGGTTTTCACTTGTTGTATATCGAAGTGTTGCTCCATCTAAATAACCATGTTATAGGATTTTGTTGTCACTACTACAACACCCTCCAAAATTTTGGCCTACACCCAAATTTTGGAGCCTACCTTGATCTTGCATATTTTCATCATAAGCATTAAGACTTATTGCATGTGTTTTCCCTAAATGTTTTTTTCCTATTTGTGAGAAAATCAAAGTGTCCTCTTTTGGCATGTGGAGTGTAACACGTTGCAAAAAAGCTATTTTTGGAAGTTTCAAGGGGTAATATTTGAGTAAATGTGTTGGTCTTGCAATGTAAACATGTATGTCGCTCATTTCCAAAGTTTCAAGCACTGCCGCACAAGTGTTGTCACTATCATTGCAAATGGTATATTTGGCATTGCACTTGTCATAAGTTGTCGCAAAGTTGTCAGAGTGAGGGAAGTATGTTTTTCATATGTTCAAGGTGATATATCTTGTGTTTCCAAGTGTTATAATTGTGTGCTAACAATCAAATCTTGTCCCTGTTAACATCAGCTGCATAGATTCCACACCTAATCAAATTTGGAAAACTTCCCGACCGAACAACCTATCCTCATCCAGCCTTCCTGAACTATGCATTGTGAAGTCTCAGCCCTCAAGTTGCAACCTTACCTCTTGGCACTACACAATGTGTGGTTCCTTCCCTCAAGTATTTTTCACTGCACAATCACATCGTTCAAGCTTATCCTCCGACCTCAAAAACTACACAATCCCTCTCTTCTGCCTAATCAGAACTATGAATTGTGTAGTCTCAAGGATCAGGCCCCAGACCTGAGCTCCTAAACTATGTAATTGCACAATCACCTAGCCTCCTCTTCCTTCTAGAACTGCGCATTAGGAAAAATCAATGCTCAATCCCTCACCATGGCTCTTTGAGATTCCAAACTGTGTAATATTCTTGCATAGTCCAGCGTGAACTGCACATTGTGCAATATCAAGGCTCAAACCTGACCCTTTTCTACCTGAGCTACATAATTGCACAGCCACTGAGCCTCTCTCTCAGCCTGCCACCTGGTTTTGGCTCAGTCAGTGGATCATCATGCAACATTAAAGACTAGGGGTTTATCGGACTAATGTCATCTTGTCATGAGTGAATTACAGATGTAGGTACTCTATCATGCTATTACAAGATGATGAATAAGGATATGGAGAAGGATATTATGCTAGAAGACACCTTTATATTTGAAGATACAAGTTTATCAATCAAGAGAAAGAAAAGGGACATTCGTTTGCAACCACAACCTAAGACTTGACTACACTGAAGACTCCTCATCTTTAAGCCATATGGAGGTGGCAAGAGATCATTCTCAAGAAGACACATATAAAGAAACAAAAAATGTTTTGAAATTTCCATGTGATCATGCAATCCATGTCATTAGTTTCATGTCATGTAATTTCATGAGTCATAATATGCCACATAATTTTTGTGGATTATGTAAATTCTTATTCAAAAATATATTGTAAAGTGGAATTCCAAAATACATGTAAAAAATATGAAGAGTCATGTAAAGTTGAAAATTCATGAGGGTAGTCAAAGATTCACAAGGGAGGAGAAGGATCACCCCATTGGTTATATATATATTCCCTCATTGTACAGGCAAAGGACTTTTTCACCTTGGCTCCTCCCACAAGGCATTAGAGAGACAAGCTAGTTCTTTTGGCGAGCAAGTAGTGGCTCCAACGATCCTCTATTCGAGCTAGTGGTGTCCATTGTATACATGTGTCCTAGGAATTTTAGTTAATATATGAAGCCTTATGACCAACACGTTCATCATGCATGGATTACGAATATTTATAGGAGTGTTATGTAAATGTCACTGTGATTCATTTTCTTTTCACCTATACTAATGTAGTTAAACTATTTTGGTTATTTTAGTGCTTATCATATGGAGCGTGTGTTGTAATGGTTGCAATGATTGTGACATATTTGTGGACTATTCTACTGGATGTTACACATACATTACTTATTTGTGTGTGTCTCTGCTAGAGTGGTACTATTACCTCTCTCTTAGAGGCTCGCTTTATTTTCCCCTCTGTAGCATAAGGACCTCGAAACACCTACAAATGAACACTCACTTAATTTTTGAAAGCACATATGCATTCCTCTCTCATGTTGATAGCTAGATCCAAGAAAAACTTTAAGAAGATGGTAACCTAATTGTATTGTAGATGGGGCTCCTATCCCAAATAGTGTGAGGTCTAGTTGGGACCACATATCGGGGAGAGCCCTTGAATGTTGGCAGGTCCAAAACTTTGAACATTTTTGGTGCTAGAAGAAGGGCAGACAATTTTTTATGGCTAAAAACTCCACCCACCCTCATCATACTTCTTCCGGACAAGGTAAAAATATTCCCAACACCTCCTCTACTCATATTCATGAAGTTGACAAATCTTTTGATCCTGGTCTTGGAAAAACTTATGAAATATATTACGAGCATATCCAGTCCATATGGCCTATAAATCATCACTTTTCAAAGGTTATTTGATTGATCACTGAGTAAATAATCTTCCTTATTTTCCAAAGAAGAATGAAACCACTCCTATTGGGATAGTGGTATCTATAGTTGAATATTTAGTTCTCACCACCTTTGAAGAGTTAGCAGAGACTGCAAAAAACACATAGAAACTACAACAACCTTCATATTTTTATAGAGGTGATATATACAATGTTTTACTCTCAGATGACACTTTCCATGGGTTAGCCGGTTACGAAGAAGAGGAGGAAGATAACTTAGATTTTGAAGAATAGGAGGAGCACAAACACAAAGATATAACGAAACGAGATCTAGATTGGATGTCTTAGGGCCCACTTTCTCTACCAGGTGTTTTACATGATATGCCAAGACACCCATAAAAGTTGCTAACGAAGTATGACCCTAACAAATCAGAGACCATCTCGACAAATTCTACCTACACCTGGAGATGCTCAGGGTACATTACGATGATGTTTCATGTAGAATTTTTCCTTGTACCTTATACGTTAGAGAAGTTATATGGTAACACTTTCTTCCTCCAAACTCAATCTAGAATTGGAAGGGGATTAAAAATTTATTTCTTCAAAATTTTGCAATGAAAATACCTTCACTATGTTATTAAAGGACCTGGGCAATTTGAATATGGAGAAGAAAGAAAAATTTTAAGATTTTAATCATAGTTTTAATCACATATTGAAAAAATTTCCTGCTAATACAAAACTCCATGAATCCATCACTATTTATTATTAAACTTTTTCCTTACTGAAAAGCATCGCAAATTTTTTCAAGAGAACTGTGAAAGAAACATTGGCTAAAAATTACAAAGAAGCCATTACGGTTGAAAATGAATTGTGCATAATTGGATTCATTGTCAATGACGAACCACCAAAATAATCCAAGGATGCGTATAAAAGGCCTTAGGCGTCTTCTAGTAAATACAAGGATAAATAATTTACCGATATTGAAAGCTCGACTCAGACGATCATCTATCCAATTAGAGGGCAGAGTTAAAGAAGAGGTCAAGCAAGACCGTCGTCAGTAGCAAGCCCCCCAAATTTAAACTTCTTAAGAATGGTTTCCAACTCCAACAACAACACCAATCAACCATAAACACCCTTCCTCTAATTCTAATTCTAACTTATCCTAACCTATTCCTAACTTTTTCTCTTCTCATGATCAATTCTACATAGAAACTATGGTAATGACTGTTCAGCTAGCCGCAACAATGTGAGAAGGAAGTATTTATAGGAGAGAAGAGGGTGGTTTTGGATCCCTCATAAGGTGGAAGAGAGGTCTTATACCTTTTGGGAGTTTTAAAATTTTAGGAAACAAGAAGCCAAAGGGAGGATTTCGACGTTATTCAGTAGAAAAAAACATGATGGCTCTGCTTACGAAGTTGTTAGCCATGGAAACTTCATTTCTATTTTTAAAAAATATCCAAAAAAATCTCGATGTGGGTGCCCCATTGATACAGAGCACCAATGGGCACAGAGCCCAGTGTTAATTTCTCTATGGGCGCAAGGCCATAACTACCTACCAGCACCGACCCAAAATCACATGTTTTTGAGAGTCTGCTTGAGGAATGATCAACAGAGGAAATGTTCTTGACATGTCAAGGGACACAATGACACATCTAACAATATATAAAAATACACAAAAGTCACTAAAATGTTCCTCCAATGTTCGGGATGGGGATTGTAGGGACGGTGACAAAATATTGTGTAACATATGCCCCCTAAAGCATGAGGTCCGAGATAGAGGGAGGGGTGAAATTCTTTATGAGAACATGCCCAAACCAAACACCTCCATCAGAAGACCTGCAAGAACAAGTACAACTGATATCTCTGATACATGAATATGTGGCATGAGAGTAGCCATCCATAATAGAGTACATAGAAAAATAAGATCTGAGGTATGGGCGTAGCCATCCAGTAGGAAGGATCATCAAAATAGACTTAGGTATGGTCATAGCCATCCAATCGGAAGAGTCATGCATATAGTCATGAAAAACCAAATTGTCTCACAACCTAGATTTCATCATACAAAACCTAGGGTCTTTCTCTCCATCTCGACCTGAACAAGTACAAATTCAAGCATGCTAATGAGTGAGCTGAAGTCAAACACGCAAGAAATTCACCTGATTACCAGCCAATGATGAATGTTGTTAATAGGTGCAAGAAAACCACCGATAATGACAATGGTTCTCAAGGTACAACTAGTACAATGTGCAAAATGTGAACAGTGAGCTAGAGTCGAACACCCGCGGAATCACTCGATCAAAGGCCAATGATGAGGACTTGTCATCTAATGCGAAGAACTTGCTATTGAGGTATGCAAGCTCCAAGGTACCGGAAGGGAGTCTCTAGATCAACTTCCTGGATAATGAGTTGAAGTCGACAGGAAGCGACCGGTCGAAGGAGGGCCATAATGTTTCCCACATCATCGACATGAGACAGAGGAACAAGGTGATAGTGAATCAGGGCTAATCAGAGGGTCAAAGGTTGCAAACTACAGAAGGAAATTTCTCTTGAACATATTGGTGATACGACTCCAGAATTTGGTAGTATTTGACATCAAGGCATTTGAGGACATGATGACGTGGAAAAGAGCAGATGAGAGGCAAAAATAGATAACCCAAACCCATGGAGGAAAAAATGAAGAAATGGGGTTTCCCCAACCCGACACGAATTGCAAACAAGTGTCATGTTAAAGAGTGACATACTGCCGACACGACTGAGAAATAGTTCCATTTTCCCCCACCACTTTTGGCGAGTACCCCAATTATTTTTAGAACCAAGCTTGAGGGGGATAGCATATATTTGTGATATAATTTTTTCCTTTGGACAAATCCATCCTAGTACATTTTATGAGCCCTAGGAAGGAGGAACTCCACTACATCATGGTGACAATTTTGATGTCATTTAAGTTTTAAAAAGTCTGAAAAAGGAAGAACTCAACATCTTTTCATGTTTAGAGAGTTTGAAAAGAAGTAGAAAAGAAAACGCCAGTAGGTCCCTTTTCGTAGGTAATCTCACAGATCCGAAAAGGTAGAAAACCATATCTGAGAGAACCTCTTAATCGTGATAGGCTAAGGTATTCATTTTTCGTAAATAATCTGTCCCAGCCCAATAAAGGGGTAAACATATACTGGGCAGATGACGTTTTGCAGCCTTTAACAAATTCAAAACAACAAGAGTCTCAGCAATATTTTAAATTTTACAGAGTTAGAAAGGAGCTGAAAGATGACTCCAGGGGGTGAATTTTTCATGTTTTTACCGAGTCCGAAAAATTAATAAAATACAACTCATCACTTCATCGCCATCACGTTTAGGACCTGTTGTTGCATAAGAAATGCATGTAAAACCCATTTTTCGAGATAAAAAATTAAAATAATTGAAAAATAATCTCAAAAACCTAATTAGGGTTTCTAAAAGGTTATAAAAAGACAAAAGTAGTAAAAATAAATTACTTTTTACCTTTTCACCCCTTGTGAGCATTTTTACCATTTTCACTGTGATCTTGGGGAGCCGGCAGCAGAAAATCTGGGAGTCAAACCACAAATCTGTTTTCTTCAGGTAAGAGCTCTTATCCTTGCCTGCATTTCAAATCCAATTTTATTGCCTACATTTTCAATTTTACACATTTTTGGGGAGGTGTTGTTTAAAGTTGGGCGTGGCGGTTGGCGCGAGTTCTGAGCACGGATTCGCACCAACCTGCCTTGAAATTTAACGGGTGTTGTAGAGGTAAATCCCCTCTCTGGACAGAGGCGATCCCTACTAGCCCAGATTGGGTCTAGCAACAATCGTATCACGCTAAGGCGCAAGTTCCTAATTGAAATAGACCAAATTGCGAAGAAGGCATACCTTAAGTCCAATGTTGTTGTTCTTAGAGAAGATAGTGCTCCCGTTTCCTTGCTCCGGCAGATCACAATTCTCCCGCTTGTCGCGATCGAACACGTACACATACAAGAAAAACGACGAATACACAAGCGTAAAACCCAATATATGCAATTATGTATGAGTTAGAGAAGATACAACTCATGATCACAAAGTATGAACAATACGAGTGGAACCATAACCAAAGTCGCTTATCATTAATTAATACAAAGAAAGATACAACCTGGCTCTAACGTTGAATCTTCCTTCGGTGCGTCGACAGCGGAATACGTCTCGGTAAAGCTTGTCGGGAATGGGACAAGCCTCTCTCTTCGGTTGTCTTGACAATAATCTCCTTGCTACTGATTTGGCTCTATGAGGACTATCAAGGCTCTTGCAGCATTCCTTAGGCTATGAAGGCTCTTGGAGACTAGCTTGCAAAGGAAAATGGAAAGCTTATATATATGGTGGAAGGGGAGTTGGGATCCCTACAATCATGGGATTGGCCTTATCTTTAACGAAGCTTCCATGAGAGGTGGAAAACCACTTCCTCTACATGGAGATCCGAAGCCAAACCTCCCAACTCAATTTAGAGACCAGTTTAGGAATTGGTTGGAGTTAATCTTCCGCCATTTATTTTTCAAAAACACTCCTTAGTAAGCCTGGCATGGGTATAACA